>BDUI01022239.1:14295-25910 GCA_002335545.1 Apodemus speciosus
GAAAGAAGAGTACTCCTTCACTGTTGGTGGGAGTGCAAGATGGTACAACAACTCTGGAAATCAGTCTGGCGGTTCCTCAGAAAATTGGGCATGACACTTCCAGAGGACCCTGTCATACCACTCCTGGGCATATACCCAGAAGATTCACTGCCTGCAATAAAGACACATGCTACAYGATGTTCGTAGCAGTCTTATTTATAATAGCCAAAAGTTGGAAATAGCCCAGATGTCCCTCAAAGTAGGAATGGATACAGAAAATGTGGAATATTTTTACAATGGAATAATACTCAGCAATTAAAAATAATGAATTCATGAAATTTTTAGGCAAATGGTTGGATCTGGAAAATATCATCCTAAGTGAGCTAATCCAAAMACAAAAGAATAAACATGAAATGCAATCACTGATAAGTRGATATTAATGAGCCCAGAAGCTCTGAATACTCAAGCCACAATTAGCAAATCAAAAGGTTCACAAGAAGAAGGAAGGAGAGGACCCTGGTCTGAAAAGCCTGCATCCAGTTTTGTAGGATAGTATCAGAACAGAGAAATGGTGGGGAGGCAGTTGGTTAATGGTCAGAGGGAAGAGGACTTATGGGACATATGGTGGGGGGGAAACTGGGAAAGGGGAAAGTCTTTGGAATGTAAACAAAGAATATAGAAAAAATTAAAAAAGAGGTACTGAGAATCAAATTCATCACTAAGAAAACAGTCTACCAATAGAGGAGCATACTAATGTTATAATTTCTAATATTTTTATCAATATACTGTGACAGAAATTGAGATTTACAGAACCACAGAAACAAAATTCATTCCCTTTAGATACTGAAATGACTTTATTATCAACAAGTAATTCTATAATAATCAGCCAGGCTAAGCTGAGACAATGAGATAGGCCCAAAATACGTGTTGTCCCTGTCAACAAATAAGCAGTTCTAAAAGCAGACACTTAATAATGAATATCCTCTGTGTTATATTCTTTAACTTATTTGTGAGTGCAGGGTCCTAGGGAAGAAGATAGGTATCAACTTAGCATCAACAGTTAAGAATATCATTTGTGGCACAATATAGTAAATTAATTCATAGAGACCAATCATGAGTTAATAGCAGGTGTATAGAATGAAGGGCAGGAAGTTTTAAGGGACATTTGTAATACTCACTTTTGAGAATGTCATGGGTAAACTGAGAATCACATTGGCATACAGATAGAAGAAATTCTATATTTCCAAGGACTTACATAGATCCTGTAGTAAGGAAGTCCTGGCATAGTTAAATAATGATGAGGTCTTTTGATCCATATCACAAGAGAGAAAGACAAAATGGAAAGAAGATAAAGGTAGAGCTGGGACAAATTAGGCTAAGAGAAATGAGGATRGAAACGGGAAGAAGAGGGGAGACATGGGAGTTGTAGGAACAATGTTTACTGGGAATTTTGTCTGTGGAGTCTCAGTTATATTAGGGAATCAAGCAGGCATAGAAAATGTGATTCTTGCATGTAGAGATCATTTTTGTATTTACAAAATGTAAGACGGTTTGGTAAAGGTTGAGTAGAAATTTCTGGTATCCCATAACTAAGCAGAGAGGCTTTCCCTCACAAGGTGCGAGTCGTTGGTTCAGGTGCTTTCTATAGGAAAGAGTTGATAGAGCTACTTCCAGTTGCTGGTGAGTTACTAGACAATATGTCAGAGAGAAGAAAGTTGCTAAACTCCTTTTCATTCTTATATAACAACAGGCAGGGAGGGTATAGGGGAAACTGAGAAAAATGAGAAGCAGACCTGGTGGCTCTGGATAGCCAAAATTAATTTTGTCTATATGAAATTATAGACATCTTCATGGAAGCAGAAATTAAGCANAATCACTTGAGATCACCATGCTCACCACCTATATGTTTATTTATTAAAACTTATTTCTCTAGCCTCAAAGATAGTTTTAAAATAAGTCAAACAATGGTTTAAAATGATGACTGTGGAAGACAGTTGGCTGTGTCAATGCAACTTTCAAGTCTTGAAAAAAATGTTTCTATGGAACATGCTGCAAAGTTTAAGGCACAGAGAGCAGAGTAATTAGACTCGCATCAGGAGAACTGAGACTATGAATTTTACAGAGAAGACCATCCACTGATGGCTGTGAAATTGCTAGGAGCTGAAGGTGCTCTGCAATGTAGATTTTCCTCTTCATCAAAGACCTCAGTCCTGATCTTGTCATACTTTTAAGACTATTACACTCTGTCTCCTTTACTTAAAAATCATCTGGTTACAGGACTGGAGAGATAGTTCAGAAGGAAAAAGCATAATTTGCTTTTTCAGAGGACCACACTCTAATTCTCAGTGCCTACCTAGTGGCTCACAACTGACCCAATGCCTTCCTCTGGGTTTCTGGCTCATGACATTTATGTGGTGTCTAGACTGGCATGGTGGTAGAACACCCATACACATAAAATTAAAATAAAAATTAAAAGTAAATAGGAAATCTACTGCTCATATACCTAAGGTAAACAACATCTCAGGATTTGGTAGCAGTACTTAGAACCACAGCTCAGACAAACTGAGCCATCCAGTTAACCTTAAGTTATCTAAAAACTCTGATAAGTTCATATGCAAAGAGAGAGAGAGAGAGAGGCAGAGACAGTAACTAAATATATATTTAAAAGAAGCATCTTATAGAAAGGAGAGGATTAAAATGAAAGAGAGATTCTAAATGGGAGTACAAGGTCTTTGGTTAGGGTTGTTGATCGCTTATATGGCAGGGATTTGTGTTAATGGAAACAGTCCAGGAGAAAGGATAGTAGGCTAGTGATAGTAGAACAATGTGCCTGTAATGCTTAATCTTGGTTGTCAACCTGATACACCAGAGAGAAATAGCCTCCAAGAAATTGCTCCTGAGGCATTTTCTTCATGGCGAATTCATTTAAGAGGGCTCCTCCCACTATGGGCAGTTCTATCCTTGGGCAATTGGGTCTGGGCTGTATAAGAAAGGCAAGTGAATCTGGACCAGGGAGTAAATCAGAAAGCATAACTTCTCCATAGACGCTGTTTCAGTTCCTGCTTCCAGTTTTCTGCCTTGAGCTCCTACTTTGGCTACTAACATGATGTAATCTTACAAAACAAATATACCCTTTGCTACCCTAAGTTGATTTGGTAAGTGTTTTAGCATTTTAGCAGAGTAACAAACTACAACAGACTTCAGCAAGAAGCCATAGTGATGTTTTGGTATTTTATATATGGAGAAATATATATAGGATCATGGGAACCACGCAAACTACAGATAAACGACTAGGAAACTCATTCTATCTTGAATAATTAGAATATCTTGAATATCCATTGCTGACCAGTCTTACAGAAGGAATTCCATCCCTTCAGATAATTCATGAGTTACTGTATCGCCTGCAGTGAAGGGCCTGGGTTCCCTCACAGTCAGGAGCGACTTAGATTAAACCAGAGCTGGGTTTTTGCACATTTTTCGGGTATATTGCTGCTTAAGAAACAATGTACATGTGTCCTGGTAAGTAATCAATTTGCTGGCATAGATTATAAAAGGAGATTCTCAATGGATAAAGCTAAGATGTTGTTTAAGATCCCTTTCAACCTGATGGCTGAGGAGATAGCTCTGTGGGTAAAGGACAAGAGCATTGGTTTGATCCCCACATCCTGTATGAGAAGGCTAATGTATGAGTCCAGGACTGAGAAGGAAGTAATAAGCAGATCCCTGAGTTCATTGGCCAGAAATCCTGGGCCATGTTTCAAACCAAATGTCAGAAACCAGCCTTGTATCACAAAAGTAAGGTGACCACTGACTGTGGGGGCATAACTGAAGTTAATCTCTGGCCTCTACACACATGCCTTTATATGAACTGGCAATCATACACAGACATGTGCACCAGTATACAAACATACATTTATACACATAAATAACAGCTGTGATCTAAATGAAACCATGATTGTTTGGGCTGAGCATGCAGGTGTGCAAACATATGGCATAAAAAATAATGAGAAATATCATTCTGTGTAAAAATGAAAGCATGGAGACATTTAAAAGACTAACCAKAATCTGAAGACAAAGGCTAGTAAAGGACTCCTCAGGGGGTAAACATGTTTGCTGCCAATCTTTATGATGGGAATTCAACCCTCAGAACCCACGCACATGCACACACACACACACACACACACACACACATGCACACACACATACACATACACACATACACACACACTAATTGAAATTATTATACTCAAAGAAATGGCTTTATAAAAAAGAAAAAATTATCTTTCCCAGTATATGTCTTTCCTGCAAGTTTCTTAACAGATAAGTAAGAAAACATATATAAGGTCGATTTTGGAGAAGGTACCATGAGGTGCTGAGAAAAAGGTATAGCCTTTTGCTTTAGGATGGAATGCTCCATATATATTTGTTAAATCCAATGGTTCCAAAGCTTCAGTAAGTTTCAGTGTGTCCCTGCTTTGTTTTTGTTTTCCTGATCGGTCCATTGAGGATAGTGGAGTGTTGAGGTCCCCCACAATTATTGTGTTAGGTGCAATGTGTGCTTTGAGCTTTAGTAAAGTTTCTTTTACGAATGAGTGTGCCCTTACATTTGGAGCATAGATATTCAGAATTGTGAGTTCTTCTTGGTGGATTTTTCCTTTGACCAGCCAGAGAAGCCTCCCAGCAGTGAYAAAAAGTCCTCACTGAGGGATGAGGTACAGGCCCCAGACTTGCAGGTGGCAATGTCCCATTTTGGATAAGCTGTGGATACTACTCTTATAGATCATATTCTTTCTAAAAGTGCTTGTTCGTGATAAAAGCAGTCATTTCCCCAGCCATTCTCCTCCCTTTAGCCATCATTTTCCTCATAGATCCATCTTAGCTAAAATTTATCTGAGAAGCCACTGATACTTTTCAGTTTTGTGCTTTTCTTTCCAGAAATCTTAATTCATTGCATATTTCATCAGGGAAGCAAATGTATTTTTATGGAGCACTGAAAGTGCTTTCGAGGCAAGTGTTATTTTTCCCTGGCTTTAATAAAGAACATAGGCAAATGTGAGGTCCTTCCATGACCCAATAGCATAAYTCACTGAACTGCTGTCATTTTTCTTGCCAACATGAAAGCAAGGGATCACCTGTGAAGGGGAATTTTGTAAGTGATTGTCTAGATTAGTTTGGCTTGTGGGCATATCTATGGGAGAATTATTTTGAATGATGGGAAGCCACACCCACTACTTATTGCTCCACCTCCTTAGCATGGTATCCTGAACTGACAGCCCTTAACTGTGGGTGTGATGTGACTAGCCTGGACTTTCTGTCACCTTGATTGTCTGTCGGTGATGGGTTGTAAGTTAATGTAAACTTAATGTAATTAACATCTTTCTTAAAATTCTTTTCAAGGTACTTTATCTAAGTAATAGGAAAGAGAAATAAGATAATCATGTTTTTAAAAAGCATATTTACTAATGGCATAAAATACTGAGGCAACACTGGATATTACTATAAAGTCAACAGGTTAATAACACTAATTAAAAGAAAAAATCAATTCACAATGACACAGTTTGTACAGTCAGAATTATGTCTACAAGTAAAAAATAATAATAGTGCACCCTTCTTAAATAACTTCATCCCARAACAGTGGTTTTCAGTCTGTGAGACATGACATTTTGGGGGGTCAAATGATCTTTTCACAGAGGACACATATCAGATATCCTGAGTATCAGGTACTTTTATTACAATTCATAATGTTGGTAAAATTACAGCTATGGAATAGCAACAAAAAATAATTTTATGATTGGGATGTCACCAACATGAGGAAGTGTTAAAGGATTACAACATTAGGAGGGTTGAGAACCATTATTTGAGAAGTATCTTCATTTCTACCCATGGTTAGACCCTCCTTTGGCTCAAATTCACTCTCAATAACTCTCAAGATAAAGCATGGATAACATGACTCCAGAAGAAAAGAATTTCATGAATTACCCTGGGTAGAAATTTTATCTTCCAGAATGTGAAGAACAAGAACATGGTCCTTTCATGGTTCTTGAATAGAGAAAGACCTTCATAAAATCTCATAACACTTCCAGGAAAAGATGAGTATAACCATTTACTTATTGCAATTGACAAATAATAATCTACGTCCCAAGGGCTCTTAGATTTGAACTTTTGGTTGAGGCTTTATTTCATTATTGTCTCAACCCTATAGAGAGCCCTATAGAGTATAAGAACATATCTATTTCTCAGCGGGGGCACCCATTTATATATATGAGTTTAGAATAAAATGAGATAACTGCAGGATGGGGAAATAGCTATAAATCTATACTTAACTTGCAAGCATGAAGGCATGAATTCCATTCTGATAAACCAAATCAAGTTGGATGTGATATGACATAATAGTAATCCCAGCCATTAGGAAATGGAGATAATAAGACCTTTGTAAGTCACTGGTCAGCCAACATAGGGTCAGCTGGATGTTCCAGAACAAGTGAAATTTTCTGGGTCAGTTGATGTATTATATTCTTCAGGGAATCTGGAGGTTTGTGTCTAAATTCTTTTTCCATTCACACAAGTGAATGTACACACACAAAAACCCACACATGCACACACATATACMCACATACACATACTTTAGTTCTCAATATGAATAATTTGATATTCCATAAACATCCTTTGCTGTGTGACTTGGTATATGTGGGTCATTACTATAGGAGCATCCATAGACCTCCACTCTTATGCCAATCTTTCCATTTGGAGTCCAATCCAGATGCACAAAATGAACAAAATGGGCTCTCAAGAAGTGCAATAACTTGTGGTGAACCACACTATCAGCATTCATGTTCCCTATAAATGCCTGAAGACAGAAGGGAATTCAGTGAGTTCTACAGTTGCAAGCCATGTCAACAGAAGCATGCATGCTTCTCCACTCAGGCTTTTGGGAATGTTACCATAASAAAAATCAAAACAAGATAAAATAAAACCCCAGTTTCTCTGACATTAATCCAAAGTGGTGACAGTCCTTCCTTAGACCTTATAGTTTTTTTGTAAGTTTCAAATACTATTCTTTAGGAAATTGTTCTTCCTATCATCGTTCCTAGTTAAATTTTATAACTAAAGAAAGCTGCAAGATATGTCACCTAAAGATTTAAAAGTTAATAACAACATGACTTTCTAGTTTCCCATATGTCTATACTCACTGTAAACTATAAGATATCTGGCAATCCCCTCCTGGAACTAAAAGCGTTTTACTAAAATAATTGTCAAAATTCTTTGAAGCCTGTCATTAAACTAAACATATGATAACAACATCCACATTTAATTATTTTTAAATAGTAAGAGGCATGTGTGGCAGTTCAGGATCAAGTGTGGCATGATGAATCAAGAGAGATGGCTGGAGGGAAGCTGGTAAGGCATCTCTAGGATCTGACAGAGATCCAGGATGGGGCAAACTTACAGGTATCTATGGGTGTGACTTTAGCTGATACTCTTAGCAATGTTGATATGGAACCTGAAGTGGTCCTCTCTTATATCCAGGCAGGATCACCAGTGTAAGAATAAGGATACAGACATACATAATTTTTCATTCAAAAATTGTCCTGTCTAAAAGAAATGCAGGGAAAATGATAGAGTAGAAACAGAGGTGGCAGCCAACCAATTACTGGACCAACTTGAGACCTATCCCAAGGGCAAGCACTGACACTGTTAATCATACTGTTATTCTTGCAGACAAAGGCCTAGCATAACTATCCTCTGAGATGTTCCAACCAGCAGTCAACTGAAATAGATACAAAGGCCCACAGTCAAACATTGGAAAAAAAACTTTGGTATCTTAAGGAATAGTTGGAAGAAGGATTAAGGGAACCAGTAAAGATAGGAAGGTCACAGGAAGAACAACAGTCAACTAACCTAGACACTTGAGGGCTCTTAGAGATTAAATAGCCAACCAAAGAGCTTACACCGACTACACCTAGGACTCCTGCACATAGGTAGAAGATATACACATTAGTGTTTATGTGGGTCCACTAACAATGGGAGCTCAGGGCTGTCCCTAAAGCTATTGCCTGTCTGGGGATCCCACTTCCTTAACTGGGCTGCCTTGTCTGGCCTCAGAGGGAGATGATATGCCTAGATTTGCAGAGATATGAGGTATCAGGGTAGGGGAACACCAAGTGGGTCCTCCATTATTTCAGAGGAGAAGGGAATGGAGGGGATCAGGGAGGGGCTGTGCAAGAGGGGGGCAGGATAAAGGTGGTGTAGTGATAGAGATGTTAAATGAATAGAAAAAAAAGTGCAAGAAAGGAAAAACACAAGGAAATGCCATCTTCAAACCATCCATTCACCCAGTAGTTAGAAATTTGCCTGAAGTTCAGTTCCAAAGCTATCCAATTCAAAGAATCATGCTTGGTTTTGCAGTTTCCACTCTCTAACTGTGCAATCATCAGCTTTTACAGGAAGAAACCATCATAGTCTAACTATATGTGCAGTTCATTTTTCTATTGATATGTGATTGATGTTTAACTGAAAATTAACCACACATTGTCTGAAGAGATACATTCAGTGATCAAGAGTCTTGTCCACTACCTAGTTTGGTAAGGGATCTTGAAGGAGCATATAAAACAACCACTTTATGAAACCAGCATAAGCTCTAACTCCATTCTAAATATTTATCCTTATACTCATAGATAAGTGATGTCCTCATCCAACAACAAGGAAAATCTTCTTAGAAACGAAGAAGTCAACACAGAAACAACAATAAAAATGTAGAGAACAAGTAAATATAGAATATATGTAGTAGTATATTAACTGTTCAATCACTTTAAATATGAATAAAACATGAAGCCTATGACTGGACAGGGAAAAGGGAGATGGAGTCAAGAGTTTCAGAGACAAGGTTGGAGGATAAAGAAAGAGAGAAGAAAGGAAGATGGAAGGAGAGGAAGACGATCCAGATTCCATGTGGCTTTATATAGCCACAGGTATTTATGAATACTATGAAATATAATTGGGATARATTGTCTAACTTAGTTGAGCAGTTTTTATTATTATTAATTGACTTTCAAATTATTGTGTGGGCATTTTGTGAATAGAGAAGTTATTAATATATTAATTTGAGTGAGTAATTACATGGTTTTAGAATGATTTACTGGGTTAAGGGGATTTGTGACAAGTCATTGRGAATAAATGTTTGAGAAGAGACAAGTGACTTTGAGGTAGGTGAACCAGAGCTGGGAAGACTGCTGAGAGGCAGAGGCTTCTGGACCTCTGGGATAGGGTGTAGTGTGGGAACTTGTCATTTATTTTTAATATAACTTTTATGACAGGTGTATCCAATATAGGGCAAGAATCTGTAAGAAATTTAAGATTATTAGGGTAAAAGTTAGAGTTTTATGTTTCAAGTGAGTAGCTGGTTAGTATTAAGATGAATCACATGTAGTCAAACACGAAAACCTTAAAACAAAAAAAAAANAATATGGTTTGGAATTTAGTTTGATATGGGTTCAAGGTCTCTTTGGTATAAATTTCTGCTATTAATATAAGTATTTTGTAAGTTTAAGGCTTAGACCCASTCCTTTTTAAAGTCATTATAAACTGATTTAAAATGTTTAATCCTATGAGTTAAGGGACAAATAGTAAATTCATGACTCTGAGTTTATAGTTAGGGTATTTTAAGATACTTTAATTAGAAATAGCTGAAGAGAATTAATAGACAGCAGTCAAGATTACTTACTCTCAACTACAATAGATGGAGAAACCAAGGTATACCATGACAAAAACAAAAAAAACCATAATATCTTTCCAGAAATCCAGCATTTCAAAAGATAATAAATGGAAAATGGAAAACACCAACAAAAGGAGGAAAACAACACACTAGAAAAAGGAAGATATTAATTTTCTTTAAACAAACCCAAAAGAAGAGAGCCACACAAACAAAACTCCAACTCTAATAACAAAAAGAACAGGAAGCAACAATCATTTCTCCTTAAAATCTCTTAATATTAATATACTCAATTCTCCAATAAAATATAGAATAACAGGATGGATATATAAACAGGTGATCTGATAGGGTGCATGAAAATAATTCAATCTTCTTATATCTGCTGAGCATACAGCATACAGAAACAAGCTGGTGTAGTCATCCTAATATCAAGTRAAATTGACTTTCAATCAAAGTAGTCGAAAAAAGATGAAGAAGGACACTTCATATTCATCAAAGGAAAAGTCTACCAAGAAGAACTCTCAATTCTGAACATATATACTACAAATACAAGGGAACCCGCATTCATAAAAGAAGTTTAATAAAGCTAAAAGCGAACATTGTACACCACACAATAAGAGTGAGACACTTCAAAACTCCACTCTCATTAATGGACAGATCAGGGCAACATGAACTAAACAGAGAAACAATGAAACTAACAGAAGTTATGAAACAAATGGTTTTAACAGATATCTATAGAACTTTTTATCTTAAAACAAAAGAATGTACCTTCTTCTGATCACCTCAAGGTACCTTCTCCAAATATGACCATATAATTGGTCACAAAATAGAACTCAGCAGATATAAGAAGATTGAAATATTTGCATGCACCCTATCAGATCACCACAGATTAAGGCTGCTCTTCAATAACAACAAAAACAACTGAAAGCCTACATACACATGGAAACTAAACACTACTCTATCCAATAATAACTTGGTCAAGGAAGAAATAAATAAATTAAAGACTTTTTTTTAGAATKTAATGAAAACAAAGGCCCAACATATCAGAACTTATGAGATACAATGAAAGGAGTGCCAAGAGGAAAACTGATATCTCTGAGTGCTCTCCAAAAAGCTGGAGAGCATACGCTAGCAGCTTAACAGTATGAATATTGATGCAAAAATACTCAATAAAATTATTGTCAACCAAAGCCAAGAACATATCAAAATGATCATCCACCTGATCAAGTAGGCTTCATTGCAGGGTTGCAGGGATGGTTCAATATATGGAAATCCATCAATGAAATCCACTATATAAACAAACTCAAAGGAAAAGAAAAACACACATGATAATTTCGTTAGATGCTGAGAAAGCATTTCACAAAATCCAAYACYTCTTCATGATAAAAGCCTTGGAAAGAACAGGAATTCAAGGCSTATATCTAAACATAGCAAAAGCAGTATACAGAACACCAGTAGCCAACATAAATCTAAATGGAGAGAAACTTGAAACAATCCCATTGAAATCAGGGACTAGAGAAGGCTTTCTACTCTCTCCCTACCTGTTCCATATAGTACWAGAAGTCCTAGCCACAGCAATTAGAGAACAAAAGGAGGTCAAAGCAATCCAAATTGGAAAATAAGAAGTTAAAGTAACAGTATTTGCAGATGATATTATTGTRTAATTATAATTAAGTGGCCCCAAGAATTTCACCAGATAACTACTAAACCTGATAAACAACTTAAGCAAAGTGTTTGAATATAAAATTAACTCAGCCAAATCAGTAGCCTTCCTATACTCAAAGGATAAAGTGACTGAGAAAGAAATAAGGGAAATGACATACTTCACATTAGTTACAAATAATATAAAATATCTTGGTGTAACTCTAACCAAACAAATGAAAGATCTGTATGAAAGAACTTCAAGTCTCTGAAGAAAGAAATTGAA
>BDUI01022247.1:7872-24744 GCA_002335545.1 Apodemus speciosus
AAAAAAAAAAAAAAAAAAAAAAGAAGCCACCAAAGCTGGTCCTTGAAAAGGTTACCTGTTCAGGACCAAGGATAGAGCTTGCCTTGGGCTCAGAAATGCAAGTTAGGGTCCATTTTAATTAAAGTATTTCATAATCCCCTGCCTTGTTGAGTGTAGATTTGATGATTAAACGGCACAACACAATCTTCTATAAGCATCCTGAATATAGTTTGAGTGGGGACACAGCACACAGGTACTCTGTGTGACTTAAGCCATTAGCCTGGTCCAGATACCTTCCTGATCCGCGATGATCTTTGGAAATTTGTCTATCATGCCCAAGTCAGGCACACAGATAAGCTAATACTTGTTTGGAACATAAAATTGAAAATATTCCAGAGATTATGATTCTCTTTTGCCTTGGGCTACGCCTGTGCAAATTGAATTTACTTGAACACCGGGATAGCTATTACAAAGCACTCTTTCAGCACTGGGCTGTAATGAGATGGCTTTGGGTACTATTAAAAGTTAAATCAGTCGACAAATGAAATATTAAAATCACTGGAGAATTGGCCCAATGTACAAAATATTATCATGGTAAGCTCTAAATCAGACACTGAACACTAATTTTGTCGAAGCCATTAAAACAAGACCAGGGAGCTTGGCCTTGAATTTTGAAACCAAGCTTGGGGAGTGCTTTTGGGAAGCTCCATTTTCCCTGTCATGAGATTTATACTGAGGGCTGTCTCCAGCCTGTGTACACTGGAGAGAGTTCTCAGGGAATCCATAGAAGTCAGGTGACAAGGGTTTTAACTATCAATCATTCCATTTCCTGTCAAACCATGATATCCTTAAGAAGATAGACTTCAAGCAAGTCATGCTGTATGCCCAACATATATTCATATTTCTTCCCCTCTCCTACTCTACATTCCACTAGGCTCACCTACATTGTGTGTCCTTCAATGTGTGTTCAAACTCTACTCCTTCCAAAAACAGTCTTAGATCATCATACCAGAACCTTCTCCCCTCTAGTTAGTTTTTCTGCCGTCACTTCTGGTATATACATCCATTAGATCTCCCCACTTTCTGACCTGAATTGCAGTTAGTTATAAAGACACTATCAGATATCTTAGTTTAGATTCCCCCAGAACCATATCCTGAAACAGGGATTCAAGAGAGAATGGCATATTTATACAGCAAGAATAAAGGTCAGAAAGAAAGGCTAGTGACACCAAAGTCAGTGACAATATTTGATCCCAGAGGCACACTTTGAGAAATGATTTCAAACATAACCATAGAACCACCTGGATAATGTGCAAGGGAGCTTGGGAGTGTATACCAGTACCGCAAATGTGGATTTGAGCGAAATATGGTGGCATACACCTATAATCTCAGAACTCTGTAGTAGGAGGCAAGAAGCCTATTAGTTCAACACCAGCATGGGTGCCAAGCAAGCCCCAGTGACTCCTCAAGTTCCAGTGGATCTCAGATCTCATAGGCAACCATACTTGGAGACTGAGATTGTAGGAGGCTATGGACGTTGAATGAAGATGATATAGTCATCTCAGTGGAATAGTGGCAACATTAAAGTAATAAGCTGCACACTCATACTGGATGAAAAGGCTGTGTGAGGGCTGATCCAGAAAGCAACCACAAGCCAGATACAGTGCACTCACAGAACCACATGTATGCTAGTATCCTAATGATAAATAGTCTTCCAGCCTCCAAAAGCATGAGACACTAATGTGCATATTTAAGTCCTTAGTATTCCTGTGTTATTTCTTATGACAGCCCAAGCTGACTAAGGCAAATAAGCCTTTCACAGAAAACTGAAAGCTAGCTGGGAGTATCCAGGGTGGTCAGCATATGAGAGGCACTTTAAAACTCAGGCTTGACTCAGTCACAAGCTTTGTAGCTCAAGGATGGGACAGAGATGAGGCGATGTGCCCCATCCCAGCACCACCCGACTGGAAAGGGAAGCAGAGTTTATTGAGAACTTACCACATGTCATATTTTGCCAGGATTTTTAAAGCTTTACATATTTTTACTATGGTATGTGTAATCCGAGCTTGCTTGTCTTTGTATCATATGTGTGCAGGTGCCTGCGGAGGCCCAAAGAGGGTGTTAGAGCCTATAACTGGAGTTACAGACAGGGGTGAACTGTCTCATATGGTGATAGGAACTGAACCTGGGTCCTCTGCAAGAACAAAAAGTAATTCTGACCATTGGGCCAGATATTTTTAAATCAACATTATTAGTGTATCATTTACATACAATAAAATACACACATTTGAAGTCACACTCTATAAATTCTGACCATTATGCATTCCCAGGAAATCACCAACACAATCATTCAAAGCTTCTCTTGAGAGCTGGGGAGGCGGCTCTGTCAGTAAAATGCCTACTGTACAAGCATGAGGAGCTGAGTTCAGATCCCCACAACTTACATGAAAGTCAGAGATGTTGAAACACTCCTGTAACTCTAGGACTCAGGAGAGAAAGACTGGGAGACTTGATTTTTGAAGCTCAGTGGCTAGACTGCCTAGCCAAGTTGATGAACTGCAAGTCCTTCTCAAGACATTCAAGTAGAGACTGATGAATACCGTCCCTGCCCCATCTCTCACACATAAGTGCGCACGCGCACACACACATACACACACACACACACACACACACACACACACACACTTTCACTGTCTCTTGGGCCCATCCCTAATGAGCTCTCTTGCCTAGATCYAGGCCACCACTTTTGTATTAATTAGATCTGCCTTTCCTAGAATGTCTGTGGAATCACAGAATAGACAAAGTACAGTTTTCAGTGTTTGGCATCTCACTCTGAGCATAACACTTTAGTTTATATTTATTAAATATTTATTTATTCAGTGTGTGTGTGTGTGTGTGTGTGTGTGTGTGTGTGTGTGTGTGTGTGTGTGCCATAATGTGCTTGTGTAGGTGTAGGTGAGAGAATGATTTGCAGGATCTTATCCACTCTTTCCACTATGTAGGACTAGGTGATCATACTCAAGTTTTCAGGCTTGGCAGCAACTGAATCATCTTGTTATTGTCCATATTGCTACAAACACCAGAAGGCAATTTTCTTCATTGCTGAATGACTGCATTGACTGAATGTGGAAGTGCTACCAATGTACAATTAAAGTTACTTCCAGATGAGTACATGCTAAGCTGAAAATAAAGTATATCAGAGATCACTATCACAATGAACATGACATCATAAATGAACACACAGAACACTGTAGGATTTATCTATGCGATTGTGTGGCTGGGTGAGACCTATGGTTTGTAGATATTGTATAGGACTATATATGTGACCAGAACCAAAAAATAATTAAAATTTAAAGTATGGATTCTACCAAATATATATTGTGTTATAAACTAAAATATATCACTGCTTAAGTTTGGGACCATCTATGCCATAATTTGTTTATTGGCTGACCTACTGAGGGACTCAGGGCATGCTTCAAGTTGGTTCTATTATTAATTAAAGCTGCCATCAACATTTGTGTGTAAAATTTTTGTGAATGTTTGTCCTCATATGGGATATCTTCTAAGAAGTCGAATCAAGGGTCATATGACATATCTATGTTTAATTTCATGTGAAACAATGTGACATGTATTTTAAATTTTATAATTAATCAGTTAAATTTATTTATTATGTGTTTGGTATGTGTATGCTAATGCATTCACCCATACATGTGTATAGACCAAAGAAAGACATAAGATGTCCTGCTCCATCACTCTCTAACTCATTGTCTTGAGACAGAGTCTCTCATTGAACCTGGAGCAGCGTTAACAGCTAGCAGACTCCATTAATTTGCCTGTCTTCATCCACACCCCACAATGCTGGGGTTATAGGTGAACATACACAGCTATGCCTGACTTTTTTTACATGGGTGCTGGGGATTTGAATTCAGGTATTCATGAATTCTTACCCATTGCCTCTGCTAATGCTGCGCATTATTAATTTACTTTATTTAATTCTACTGACTACCCAACAGTCATAGAATTATTATTATTAATAATTTGGCCACTGAGRGGTTCATAGAGGGAAATGACTTGTTCATGTATCAGTAAGATCACTCGATGAGCATACAAGTTTTCTCACCCTGATGCTATGCTCTTTCTATCACATTATCTGCCCTCTTTATTGCCTCATCAGCGAAGACTTGATATTGAACCCAAGGAAATGTGGAGTTTCTTCTAGATTTCTAGTCTTTACAATTACATAGTCCCAGAAAGGCTAGTGAACAAATGGAGAGGTGGAGCCCCAGGGAAAGGACACTCTGGCCTTATAGAGGCCTTATCTGGACCAAGGCAGAGAGCTATCACTATTTCCCAGAAAAGCTGTTAAAAAGAAAGGACTTATACCAACCAGTGCAGAGTGTGTGCTTTTGGAAGCTGCAATCAATTGCCTCCTGTCAAGCTCAAAAAATGCAGCCAGTTCATAATGAACACAGAGAAGAGAGGGAGCCGTGTCCTTCCATCGTTATCTGAGAAGAGCTTTAAGTCTTAGCATCCAGGCACTCAGGTGAGTTTAAGATCTCATATAAAATCAACCCTAATGCTGACCAAGGCAATCCAATCAATTAAAATGCGGTAAATACCACTCCACGTGGACTCCAGAACTCACAAACTAGAGAATCAATTCACTGGAACAAGAAAATAAAGGAACTGTAGGGGTTGAGGTCAAATCTTTAGCAGAATTCTAAAGGGAAGAATTGGCCTGGAGAGCAAATCTTTTAGTGCTTACAATGAAAACTCTGGTTAATGTCCAGAAATGAAGGCCATTAAAACCGCATTAGGAAGGGCATGTTTACATTTCTATAGGCCACCAGATACTGCCACTCATACCAAGCAGGGTCCGCTCTGTGTATCATAGTCTTTAGTATCTGTCAATAAAAAGCGCACTTGAATTTCACTGAGCTGCAGAATATTCCTTGAGTTCACGGCAGCATGTGGGACAAAATCCACCACAGGCACAACAGTAAGCAGAGGTGACACATCTTAGTTCTTGACTCAGTTCCTCGGATGGCCACCTGATTCTGTAGTAGAGACTGGGAGAGGTCTGTCTGTAAAGGTATCTAAGGCGACTTTAACCTCTTCCTCCTGACAAGGGCAGTGGGTCACAAGAGTTTCCCTTTCTTGTAGCTTGTTGCAATCTATGTTTGATGTAGTTTTCTACACTGCATGGTGCGGAGAGAGATGACCATCTTTACTTAGAGCATGATGAAAAGTGCCTGAGGAATACCTGAACAGGTTAGAAGTAGTTGCTTCAATAGGAGCAGAGTCTGGAACTAATACTGAAACAAGCCTGTTTTATAGTAATATTGAAATGGGAGGTTTTGAAGAAGGAAGTGGCCTAGCAAGAGGCGAGGAAAATCTCTATGTTTTTCTACAAAGGTTTAGGGACGCCTGAGTTAAGAGAGTGGAGAGGACTCCATTGTGTAAATATACCATTTTCTGTATCCATTCCTCTGTTGTAGGACATCTGGGTTCTTCCCAGCTTCTGGCTATTATAAAATAAGGCTGCTTTGAACATAATGGAGCATGTGTTCTTGCTATATGTTGGAGAATGTATTGGGTATATGCCCAGGATGTAGTGCTACTCAGCTATTAAAAACGATGAATTCATGAAATTCTTAGACAAATGGATGGAACTAGAAAATATAATCCTGAGTACAGTAACCCAATCACAAAAGAACACACATAGTATGTACTCACTGATAAGTGGATATTAGCCCAAAACCTCAGAATACCCAAGATACAATTCACAGACCACATGAAGCTCAAGAAGAAGGAAGACAAAAGTGTGGGTGCTCCAGACCTTCTTAGAAAGGGGAACAAAATACAGGAGCAAATGTGGAGGCCAAGTGCAGAGCGGAGACTAAAGGAAAGGCCATCTAGAGACTGTCTCACCTAGGGATTCATCCCAGATACAGTCACCAAACTCTGACACTATTGTGGATGCTAAGAAAGACTTGCTGAAAGGAGCCTGATATGGCTGTCTCCTGAGAAGCCCTGCCAGAGCCTTACAAATACAGTCAGATGCTCGCAGCCAACCATTACCTTCATAGAACCACGGGCCTCTCCTCCCATTCATGCCTGACAAGGCCATCCTCTGCTACATATGTGGCTGGAGCTATGTGTACTCCTTGGTTGGTGGCTTACTCCCTGGGAGCTGTGGGGTGTCTGGTTGGTTGATATTGTTGTTCTTCCTATGAGGTTGCAAACCCCTTCAGCTCCTTCACTCCTTTCTCTAGCTCCTCCATTGGGGACCCCACACTCAGTGCAATGGTAGGCTAGGAATGGCGCCACATGAAATTTCACTCTTCTATGTTAACAAGTCCATTGATATTGGTATTATTTCCAGTGTTGTTAATGCAGCCATTTCTAGGAGAGACTGTTCCACAATAGCCTCACTGGTGTTCTGGCTCTTAGTCTCTTTCCACCCACTTTTCTGCAATGTTCCGTGAGCCATAGATACAGGACCTGTGATGTAAATGCATCCTTTGGGACTGTACTCCCCATGACTCATTGATCTCTGCATTGTATCCAGTGATGGTTTTCTTCAAAGGTCTCCATTCACTGTAAAGAGAAGCATCTTCAATGTGGGGTGATATCTACATGTCAACAGGAAAGGTGAGCCACACACCAGTCAGTGACTTTTCATTTGAATCAACTAGAAGTAATTAACTGACAGTGAATATAACCAGGGATGTGTGCAAGGTTTATTTGGGTTCTCCCATTTCACTTACGTGTGAGTGTGAGTGTGAGTGTGTGTGTGTGTGTGTGTGTGTGTGTGTGTGTGTGTGTGGTGTGTGTGTGATATGCCTGTAATATAAACATGGCATATGCAAAAATAATTTAATTTAAAAAAATGTCCAGGCCAATTCAGTTGTATCCTTGTGAATGCCATGGCTCCAGTGTCCTGGTTGGCTCCAGAATTATAGCACAGATAACCAGGAAGGAGCTCTGATGGGAAAACACTTGATTTCACACCAGAATTAGAGAAATTAAGTATTTCAAGCTGTGCCTGCCTCTGTAGCCCTTGGGGGGAAAATGGTTTTAATTCCTGAAAAAAAATAAGGCATCTATAACCTGGGAGAATGTAACTAGGAAGTGAGATGCTAAAATATACAATACTTTAGATATGGCATTTCTGCTTGATTATTTAGGTAGATTTACTTCACACCCATGTGTTGAAGGGCAAGATCTGATTACATTAAGTAAACTAAGATGGAAAGTGTTTGATATTTTATTTATAATAAATACCAATTCAAATATCAAGCTAGGGTCTTTGTGAATAACTTTTATGATAACCATAAAGGGGACTGTAGCCAAACCCATTTAGCCACCTTACAATCTACCCATGGCTTGTGAAGGGCCCTAATCTAATCTTCAGTCATTTGTGGTGGTTAAAAAGCAAGTCAATGGCGGGTGAGATGGTTCAGTAGGTAAAGGTGCTTGCTGTGCAAGAGTAATGATCTGAGTTCTATCTCAAGAACTCCTGTAAAGGTAGAAGTACAGAATGGTCTCCACAAAGTGGTATCCTATCAAGGGATATGGAGTTTGAGTCTACACGCAATACCAGCAGCTACTGTACTTCTCTCTGTGTGCAGTCATATTTTTCTATACTTTGGATCACTCTGTTTCATTGTCCCATAAATTTCCATAAAGGCAATTGTAAGGCCTCCTTTCCTGTCTCCATGTTTGATTGCTGCACTACTTCTCTTTCTGTTGCTGTGATAAAACTCTAACCAAAAGCAATTTAAGAGAGGAATTGGTTACTTCTAGGTCATAAGTTGAGAAAAGGCAAGAACCCAAACAGGAGCTACAAGTAGAAACCTTGAAGGAATGTTGCATGCAAGTTTTCTAACCCAGGTTCATACTTAGCTAGCCTTCTTATATAATCCAAAACCACCAACACAGGGAATGATACCGCCCACAGTGGGTAACCCTCCTAAGTGAATTAACAATTAAGACAACTGCCAACCAACATGCCCACAGGCCAACTCCTCAGTTGAGACTCTTAGATGACTAGACTGGGTCAAGGTGACAGTTAAAGCTAACTAGGGTGCTTATCTTAGAAGTAAATCTTTTGACTTTTGTAAAACTTGTAATTTCTGTGATTGAGCTAAGCAGAAGTAGATACCCCGGCTCACCCTGGTATGCTGCTAGCTGAAGAACCCTTCTTTAGAATACATACTTTTCCTGAACTTATTGTTCACAGAACCCCTTTCATGGACAAACACTCCTTTACATAGTCTGAATCTGGTAGCACCAGGTACATGGTCTGAAAACTAAAGCAGTGGGGACATAGGGTGACACATACCCTCCTCTTGCTCTTGTGAGCAGGCCACATGATGAGCTTGTCCATGTAGCTCAAGCCCCCTTCACACTACCAGGCTCCTTTTCTTTCACTGGGTTTCAGTATTTTGTTATAAAACTAGAAAGCCCCTTGGGAAGCCAAGGTTGAGTCTATGATATGTAAAAGCAGACACCCAAGCTGTTATCACACATCTCCTGGGTTTATCAAGAATAGGCTTTATTAACAGGAAAAAAGAAACTATTAGTTTTCATCCCACCCTAGACATTCTTTACTTTCTGCTCCTTTCTTCCAAAAGGTCTCTGCCACTCTGTCCTTGGGTAGAGATATCTCCAACAGGCCTTCCACAGCCTCAGAGGCCATTGATCATCCATGGTATCTTCCATTGTGGCTGCCCCTGACTGTCACCATCATTAATCATGTTTGTCAATGATGCTCACTGTGGTAACACTTCAGAAAGTTCTTCACAGGTTAGACAAAGGCATGCAAGAGTTGTTTCTGACTGCTGGTACCATTAAAGGACATAACTGTGGTGGGTCTCTAAAGATGGCCCCAGYGTCTGTGCATGGCCTATACAAACACTTGCGTTTAGATCCTTCCCCTGCATGCAAGGTACAAGCTGATCCATAACTGGTTTTCATTGTGGTCTAATCACTCTGTTGCAGAAGGAAGGTGATGAGCATGTGTAGAAAGACTACATGGCATTAATTAGACTTTGCATTCCAAATGAGCCCAGGCTTATAGTCATTCTAGCTAAGACAGTAAACAAGAGAGGAAGGTGTCAGAGGATCCCAGTTCCCAGATATAACACAACCATGATGAGTGATCTCCATGTGTGATATTTAAGCTTGATTGTCAGCGTCATTGGATTTAGAATCACTGTGGAGACATAACTCTGGATGTTTCTCTGATAGTATTTCATAAGAGGTTTACTGAGGAAGGAAAATACTAACCTTGAATGTGGGTAGTACCATCCCCTAGACTGAGATCCTTGACTTAGTAAAAAGGAGAAAGTTTGGATGGGTATTAACATTCATGTCTTTCTGGCTTCTGACTACAGACAGAATGTGACCAGCCACCTCATGCATCTGCCGCCATGCCTTCCTCGCTGTGATGGACTATACCTTCAATGAGCCAAAACAGACCCTCTCTTCCTTTTAAGTGACTTTTGTCATATGTTGTGTCACAGCAGTGAGAAAAGTAACTGGTGCCCCTTCCATGTTGCCACATTAGTTTTATGATGGCCATAACCAAGTGTCTAAGGAAACAACCTCAAGAAAGAAATTCTTTATTATGGTCCATTGTTCCAGGAACCTCAGTTGTAGTCCTTGGTTCTGTTGATTCTGATCCCATGATGAGAGGAATGTAATGCTAGTGGGAATGTGTACAGATATTGTTCACTTCATGGTGAATAGAAAGTTGAGAAAAGAAAATAATGAACCAGAAATAAGCTTCAAAGGCATGGCCCTAGTGACATACTTCCTCCAGCTGAGGAACAAGTGTTTCACATTTGACCATGTAAGGGATATTTCATGTCCAAACTGATTGGTCCTGTATCATTAATGCCTGGCCTAGGGAGTGGCACTATTAGGATGTGTTGGCCTTGTTGGAGGCAGTGTATCACTGGGTTTTGAAACTATCCTCCTAGACACATTGGAGTCAGTCTTCTGTTTACATTCTAACAAGATGAAGAACTCTCAGCTCCTCCAGTGCCATGACTACTGGATGCTGCCATGCTTCATGCCATGATGATAATAGACAGAACAGTAAGCTAGCCCCAATTAAATGTTGTCTTTTATAAGAGTTGCTTTGGTCATGGTGTCTGTTCACAGCAGTAAAACCCTAACTAAGACAATGACCCACAAGAATTATGAGTATCAATAGCCTACCATGATCTGCCACTACATGAGGGTGCTAGTCTGTTAAGAAGCAGAAATAATGGAGTGATGTGTAGTGCATGGGGTTTAGACTGGAATCAAAGAAAACTAAAGAGACTTATCTTGAGGCAGGCCATGCTGTCAGGTCAGGTCTTTTGTGAAGATGGAAACCCGCTCACAGTAACCAAAAGAGCTGTCCTCTTGATAAAGCATATCTGAGAGATTGTGAAATGGCCTGGGGGCTGAGCTAGAAGAGCTACATGGATAGGTCTCCTATGTTTGGGAAAACTGAGGGGAGCCATAGCCAAGCTGAGAGTGGAAAAAACAAAGGCTTGGGGATGCTGGTCACAGAAAGCTCAGAAGCTCTCGAAACAAGCAGAGTAAAGCCAATATGCAGTGTCTTTCACAAGAACATTTTTAGAATCATACTATGTTCCTCCATCTCTGATTTGGTAAGACCATCATTCCACTTTATAGATTAAGAGGGACCTTGGGTACTAATAAGCCTGGGGCACAGAACCCCAGGGGTGGTACCCACCATCCTGGGTGCAGCAAGTCCTTACTCATCTTAGAGACAGGAGATGGAGACACTCCTTACTCTTCCCAGCTGTGAGAAGGCTAACGTTTCTTTCTGGGACTCTGAGCATTTCCATRACCCTCACCAACTCTGTATGCTGACCCGGTAGTGCGCACACCTCATTGTTTATCTCTTGGCCTGCATTTCTCAGCAAGAACTGCAAGGATGAGCACTTCCCTGAAGCCCCTGGATATAAAGAAAAAGACTTAGAATTCGAACCCAAATTGTTTCCTTTCCTCTTGTCCCTTTAAGGCCAGGTATTTTCCTATTGCCAGAATCATTCATCATAAAGGCATGAAGTGAGCAGCTGTGTGCCCAGGAGGGGGAAGGAAGGGGGATTCCAGCCAGAATAGTATTAAAAGGTGAGCAAAAGCATGGGCAGGAGCACAGCAGCCTCTCCCACCACCATGTGCTGAGGAGCTGCCAGAGGCACCCTGGGAAAGAATTGTTTCCATACCTTGCTCTCTGAGACTGAATGTTCTTCTGGGCACATGACCTTTCTCCACCACAGGATGCCTTTGTCACTCTCTAATGGCCTATTCTCAGCTTTTCTCCACCTCTTTTATTCTTTTTTGGCTCAAGCACATCTATTTTTTTTCATCCTGTCAATAATTTCATTCAATATCTAATTCATCTTTTTCTCTTCAAGGAAAGCCAAATGGGGTTGGGGATGCAATTATCTGTCGATTTCTAAGCAGCTCCTATGTCCATGAGCATGAAAGCTGGGTTTTCCTCCTGGGCAATTGTGGAGCTTAGTGGAATTACATTTAGGAGCAGGGCCTAGCTAGACATCCCAAAGTACAAGCTAAATGTATCTCTGCATTTAACTAACACACCGAGGGCCAGGGCCAATGCTATTGCCATGACCGAATGTGTGCACAGAGGGCAGTGGTGAGACAGACCTGCTCCCAACTCCACTCAGCCCTTAGTCCATTGGTATTACTGGTGGTCCAAGGCTGGGCCAGGTCTCTCCAGGTTCTTGCCCTCTTACTTAAAAATTAAATAAATAAGTTCTCATGTAGCAAGACAGCATAGAAACTACAGTTTAAGAGACAGCGTCCATGAGATTGGCAGCAGGCTATATGAGTGAGGGGAGGGGGTCTGGCTTTTTTTTCCTGTGACTTCCATTAATGGAGTTCCAGAGGAGTTTCGTTATGAAGGACATAGTTTTGGATGATTCTGTATTTTGATTGACAGGCTTGGCTTAGGCAGGCATTTGTTCACTATAAATGTCCCTTCCTGCAATGTGTCTGATTGTAATTATATGCAAGCCAAATTACTCATAGGTATAAGATGGTAAATAGGAGTTTTCCCTAAAAGTTCACTTTGGGGACATAATTTGATTTACTGCATGCATGCACCCTAAACTAGTTCAGGCTGCACTGGGCTCCTGCCCTCATCTTAGATATATTAGAACAATGTTTAAGTGGTAATTGTCCAAATCTAATAATGGTTATTAAGGGGAAGAAAAACTGATTTCATTGCTCAGAGTGGGGTGTGCATGCCACTTGATGCAGGTGGGGTCCTAGACTGCCAGACAGGCTGCTAGGGTGGTTGTTCAGAGTTGGATGTGTGAGCATTTTGTATGCAGGTGAGACTACTAGGTAAACAAGTGCATTATCAGAAGACAGGTATGTGTGTCACCCAAGCCAAGTGGGGTCCTAGGCTGCAAAGTTAGTACCTATACTTGCCTGTCTCACTAAGGAGTGAGAAAGCTGTCACTGGGGCTATGAAAAACGGAAAAAGTAGGTGAAGATTCAGCTTGCTCATAAAAGTCTAAGATACACTTTTAACAAAGGTCATGGGATATAGAAACCAGGCGATCCAAATCATGAATAGGAAACAATTACATATTTATTTTCATTCATCTCTAACTGAAATGTAGATTTTCCCACCCATTATGAAAGGAAACCAGACTAGTATTAAAAACTCTGGAATTTTTATGACCAATAGACATGTTTATGCCACCTTACAGTAGTTGCTAGTATATAAAAACTATTATTTATGCCCATTAGCACCGTGAGCTTATGAAGGCTATATCCATATTAGATCTTGTTTTTAATTCATTATTGGAAACCACAGAGAGTGGTAGGCCATAAATTGAGGTTTTATAAAATATCAACAGAGTAAGACATTATTAACTATGTTTTGCCTTTGTAATTATATGTTCAGAGACGGCGTCCCTAGGCTGTGTCAGACTCTCAGAGGGGCCAGGCACACCGTGCTTTATGATCTTTTGTTCTGAGGGAAGCCTGAGATTCTTTAAACCCCATTCTGACCAGGAGACAGAAAAAGGAGGAAGAAAGAAGGTAGAGATCATAGAGAACAAGAGAGAGATAGACAGACAGAGACAGAGAGACAGAGAAAGAGAGAGACAGAGATCTGCAGCTTCCAAACCAATTCCAAGAACATACAAAATAACACTAAGTGAAACCTAAGTTTAAGCCACGGAAGCTCAAAACACATCCTAAAAGTCCCCATCACAGCAAAGGCACAGCAACACTGAGGAGTGACCTCCCGTTGAAGGTCCAAGCACCCTGTGTCTAGCCCAGGTATTGGTAGACAGTCTCAGTGTGGTCCTGCTGAAGACAAGGAGCAAGAGGAGAAAACACCAGGCCTCACATATATTCCCTCGGCATGAAAGATGACAAGGTCTGGTTCAAGTGGTGAGACCCTCAATGTCTGAAATGCACTTAGTATCCCACGGGAAAATGGAGGTCCCCCTGGCTCCTCTCCCTGACAATGTTGAGGTGCCCCCAATGAGGAAAAGTAGGGATCAGTAGGCAGGCATTCAGTGTATTGAGTCATTGGAGCCAGTCTGCGAAACTCATGCCCTCTCTGTTCAAGTCACAGTAGACCCCAACAGACTGCCTTCACACTCCTTTCCAAACAGACGTCGCTGATACTTCAGATGCTGACTTTTGGAAGTCAGCTGGGAGGAGGGGTGTGAGAGGGTGTGGCARGGTATCCACAAGGCTGCCGGCGAACGTGAACTGACATTTACTGAATCCTTACTAGAGACCACAGGCTCAATTAAGCCCTCTCTCTACAGGTTACACTTCATTTCTACAGTTTCTTGGGAGACCAGCAGCTTAGCTGAAGACCACAAAAGAGAACATACAGGCTCTCTCTGCATCACACAAGCAGCACCATGCAAATGAAGTGTCTATCACAACTTAACCTTCTTTATGACAGCTTTATGTTTTGCTGTTGTTGTTGTTTGCCGTTGTTGCTGTTGTTACTGTTTTATTACACTGTATTTCCTCTAACATCTCAGAATGCCTTAGAGCGGAGCCTGCTTCACAGGCATATGAGTTCTCAGAAGGATCTCATGCTAGGTTTAAGGATCTGCAACCCCACCGTCTTGAAACACAACTACTTTGAAATAAGAGTAAGGTAGTTAATATTAGTCGCCAATGTGACTAGCTTTAAAATTACCATGGAAACACATCTCAGGATGTATCTATGACGGGTGTTTCCAGAAAGGTTTAACTGAGAAGGGACAACCCGCTTTGAAACCCGCAGCGGGCTGGGGTTCTGAACAGAATTCGAAGTGAGCTGAGCACCAGCGTTCCTCGATCTCCGATTCTGGACTACACTCACTCCTACAACCATGCCTCCCAAGCACAGGGGTCTGTGCTCCCAAAGTGTGAGCCGTAACAAAGGGTAGCTTTCTTCCCTAAGTCGCCCTTGTCACTCATTGCTATCCTCTTCGCACTGGCCTATAGATCTCACATCAGGTCCTGACTCAGGGAGCCTTGCCCACCCACGTTCTAATCCCCCCAAGAAACTCATCTCCAGCTCAGATGTAGCCGGTTAACATGTGACTGGCTCTGCAGAATTAATTGAAAACTCCCTGCCACTTGGATAATAATTGTCCTCCCTAACGCTATACTGAGAATTAACAAGTGATAATGATTTAACAGTGTACTCCAGGCAGCAGAGACTGGCCAAATTCTTTCTCAAAGGCCCTGGCTGTTACTTTAATCTTCTCGGCTTCTTCCCTGTGTCGCAGCACAGTGGCTAATGACCTGCAATAAATCCAAGAAGCTGTGATTTGAAAGCCTCTGAGATCCAGCTTGGAAACAAATCTATAACTTTCATTGAGAGGTGGTATCTAGGTTACCTGGGCCCAGCAAGGATCCCTCGATATTAAGGTTGTTCTTCTTTTGAAAACTGAATCAGCATCTCTACTGTCCTCACCTGGGGACTTGTATTTTTTTTTTTCTTTTAATCATTCACACCTACCATTTTTATCCCACCTTGCCGGGCTGCTTAGCTCTTCCCAGTCCAATGGCTGGATTATTGAAGGGGATTGTAAATATGGCACTGAAAGGGAGCCAGAGACCAAGTAATGACCAGAACATCTTGAAGATCTGTACCCTTGAGGCTGGGCTCAAGTCCCATACTGCAGCTGCGGGGATCCCCTCGCCCCGAGAGCTCTCCCTCCTCCAGCTCCTGCCTCCACCCTTGATGCATACAGGAGCAATGTTCGGAGGCCTCACAGAAGACTGTAGCCACTGAGACTCAAAGGACAGGTTTGTCATTGCAGTCCTCTATTCGTTGGGAGCTTCCGTGCTTATAGATGGATCTATTTGATAAAAGCTGAGTTGGCGATGTTCTTTTATTATTTTCTTTGGGAAAGTATAGCTCTCTCTAGCTGCATCCCTAAGAGGAACCCAGGGACACTTGCAGGGGGGCCGGGGCCGGGGCCGGGGCCGGGGCCGGGGCCGGGGGGTGAGTACAGCTTCGGGATCCTCAGTGCCCAAATGCAAACTGAAAGCTGAATTCTTTGCAGTCTGTGAGTCAAAGCCTGATCTGAGCTGAGCAAAAGTAAACACCATGTTCACTTCTCCCTTCGGATGTGTCTGCAGYCAATCTGTGGACGCTGCTCCTGGCAGAGACCACCTGCAGTTCTTAGATGGTACAGAATGGACACACCATTCTACCTTTCCTAAATGGAAATATTCTGCTTTTCAAAGCACATCTGCACCTTGGAGTTAGGACCTTCCTTTCTCTCTCTCTCTCTTTTTTCTTTTAAATTTATTTATTTATTTACTTTTAATTTATTTACATTTCAAATATTATCCCCTCACCCTGTTTCCCCCTTCCCAGAAAGCCCCTATCCCATCCCCCTCCCCTGTTTCTATGAAGGTGTTCCTCCACCCACCCACCCATCCACCCACTCCCTCCCTCCTCCCACCCTCGATTCCCCTACACTGGAGCATCTGGTAGGAGAACTGGGTTTTGATGATGCCGAGTAGCCTTGGTTTCTGTTGCTTATGTTCTTGCCCTTGCCTCTCACCATCTGGGTTATCTCTGGTGTTAGCTGGTCTTGCTGTCTCTGACTGTGACTTGTCCCTCCTACAAGCTGTGTGTGTCAGTACTCCTGGAAGACGAGTTCTCTCCAGGAGGAATTTGGGTACGAAGAACTGTGGCACAGGGTCAGCTCTGGGGTGCAGACAGAAACCAGAAGGAACTTGTCCCCAGCTGTTCCTTGGTTCCTGTATCCTGATGGCTACAGGAGGGTCCCTCTTGGGCCAGGAATCTGAATGGAAGCGGTGGTCTTACTTGTGATTGCAGGTGTGTTGGCCCTCCTGGRAGACCAGATCTCTCCTGGTGCTATTTGGGTATTTAGMGCTATGGCATAGGATCAGCTCCTGGCACAGATGGAAACCGGAAGGTTCCTGTCCCAGGCAGCTCCCCAGTTCCTGTGTCCTCATGGTTCTGGGTAGGTCCCTCTGAGCAGCAGTGGTGCTTTTACCTGCACTCACAGGCCTGTCCACACTCCTGGGAGGCTAGGTGCTATTTGGGTATGGAGCCCTGTGGCAGAGGATCAGCTCCGGGCCAGACGGAAACCGGAAGGCTCTACCTTCCCTTCTCTTAACATCAGTTACAAGACATTCACTCAGTTCACAGTGTGAACTGTGCATAGCTGCTTATGGTAGAAGCTGGGAATCTGAGGAGAGACAAGCTTYGCACATAAATGTTTGTCTTTGGAGGAGGAGATGGGAGGCACCCCAATGAAGAATTATAATAACGTGTGGAGCTGAAGACCACTGAATATGCAAAGGCTCAGTAGCAGGAAGCTGAAGGGG
>BDUI01022250.1:23690-34741 GCA_002335545.1 Apodemus speciosus
GCAAGGTCCTTCTTTCTAGCTAAAACTGTTTCTGGAAATGACTGTGAACTGTTTGTAGTGGCACTCTAGGACACTCAAGAATTCAGCATCCCACCTGAAGGTGTCCTGAGGCACACAAAAGGTGACAGAGTATTCAGTTCTAGACTGGACTCCTAGAGCTCCACCCACCAGGCACTCCACAAGACACCTGTGTAATGTGAACAGTACAACTGACGTTGGTCACACTGACTTCCATGTGTCTATGACTCTAACTTAGCCTGAAATGCCACTAAGAAGGCATGCATGACTTTAACAGTCTGAAATCCTGGGTAGAGGAACAGCAGCCTGGGGGCCTCAGAATGTGTAACCTAACCATGGTGCTACAGGTTGACTTGTGTCTTATAAGAGTGTGTACAAGCCGTAACTCCAGTGACTCAGAACATGACCTCGTTTGGAGACTGACTCGCCACAGGTGTCACTGGGTCAGAGATCATCCTGGAGTGCCCCAGGGTAGGCAATGAGTATGGCTGGTGTTCTTTCAAAAGGGCATCATATAAAAGCTCATACAMGGGTGGACATGAGTGGGAACAGACAGAGCGTGCAGCCATGTAGTGAAGAGCTTCACCTAGACCCAGCAGCTGAGAGAGACAAAGGTKGTTCTGCTTGGGTTCAGAGGGACCACTTGACTGTGGACACCTTGACTCTAGACTCCTGGCCCCAGAACTGTGAGAGAATTCACTTCAGGGCTTTACCGGGCTTTTGTTATATCCTGCTCCATCAGTCTACARAAGGGCCAGGGCAGGAGCCTGGAGCTATACTTCAGATCTCTCAGCAGTGTGTGACTGGAAGAGGCAGAGTGGAAGTCTCAGGAAAGGACAGGTGAGGACTCGGTGAGCTTGGAGAGAACTAGAGTCAGGGAGAMTGGCCGCCAAAGTTGACAGCGTCCATGAATGTCGCAGCTGTGCTTAGGCATAGGGAGAGCAGAAGACACTAGTGGAAGTGAAGCATCATGGGAAAATGGGGCCGATAGATTCTTTATAACCTATCTGAAAGGCTAATTAGAAAGTCAATAGCCATCCTTCAAGGAGTGGCAGGGACTGTGCCCAGTGCTCGCAGCTTCTCTCTCCGTCGCAGAGTGCAGCCTATCTTGTTTGTGATGCAACAGGCGGTCWGACATCCGYTTCCTCCCCTTTAAAATGTAGCATAGATCTATTTAAAACACTATTAGTCTTGGCATGGTTTAGCTCTTGTGTATGCGCCTGTCAAAGACATGAAAGAGGAGGAAGAGGGGAAAACGTCCTTGGCTCAGACTATCTCTGATTTATGTGACAAAAGTCCGCATCTGCCAATGTTTGCTGAGGAACAGGGCAAGCTTGGATCGCATCATGCAATTTGTAAACATATTTAAATGGAAAGAAAATGTGTTACTTATGCTCTGCCTCATGAATGTTCTTGAGTCTGGATTGGAAGTCAGGAAATAGTGTTGGGAAGAGTCTTAAAAGCATTGCAGGACCCCAAGGGGAAGAAAGCAAAGCAGTTGCCTTTTGTTTGTGGTGCTTCTGCATGTGTGTGTGCATGTCTAATATGCATGTTTTCACATACATGCATGAATATGCATGCATGTGTATATGTATGCATGTGTTATGTGTGTATGTGTTATGTATGCATATGTGTATGTGTGGATGCATGCATGTAGGTGTCCATGTATGTATGTATGCATGCATGTGTATATGCATGCATGTGTGTATGCATGCATGCATGCATGTATTTGAGTGTGTTGTGACACATGTGTGTGTGTGTTCATGGGGAACAGAAGTAGTGTGTTCCCATGTACACATGAGGCTCCTCCTCAGGAGCTGTTCACGTTTTTTGTGTGATTCAGAATCTCTCGATGTCCTGAGATTCCCCCATTAAACTAAGCTTATAATGATTCCCATTATTGGAATCATATTGAAGCCTCAGCCCACAATGCAGCATGTAAACCACCTACTCTGTCCTCCAGACCTAGGTAGTACAAAGATTGACAGAGTCAGACTCCAAGGAAACAGTTTTCTGGACAAAGAAGGGCTGGGGATTTGCACATAGGAACTCACAGCAGCTGTGGCAGCACACGAAACTGGTGCAAGCCCAAGCCAGACCAAACCCCAACACAGAGAGGGGAGTTAGGCAGGAAATCCTACCACTTGCTAAGGAGCTGTTGGGAATTGTTAGCTGTTGGGCTAAGGTCCATTTTCTCTAAGAGTGTAGTCCCTGGTAAGTCCGCTGCACTCTATCAACAGCCACATATCCGAGAATTTCTGGACAGCACAAACTGCCTTGATGGGAGAAAAACAGAGGACCAGTAGCTGGGTGGGTAGGGAAGCAGAGCTGAATTCAGGAAGGGTAATATCAATGTGCATATGAAATTCTCAAAGAACTATTTCTTTTAAAGATTCCCTCTGTCACAAGCCTTGCTGCTAAAGGCAGATTCTCCCCTTCTGGCCACATCAGCACCCTGAGATTTTATGCCTGCTGGTCTTCCTTGAAACTTGTGAACAGCCAGATCAAATCACTCTTCTAGCAATGTCTGGACATTTGGAAAACACAAGGTCAAACTGGCCAGTTCTCTGTCTCACAGTTTCTCCACACCACTGATTCACATCTTGACGTTCTAAAGAACCTAGCTACAGCAAATACAGCTCTAAAACAGTCACATTAACTAATGCATGCAGAGATGACACCCCAAACCTTACTCCAAAATAGTTGGGATCAGGATCAAGTGGTGGTACACACAGCCTCAGTCAAACGTTCTCTGAACTTCAATGTTCTAATACCAACCTAAGGATGAAACTCACCATTGGCTTCATGGATTTCTGAGATTCACAATGTAAACCTCTTCCTTTGTTCTACCCCCAAGCAACCTGTATTGTTCTGGAAAAGGACCCAGGACAATGTGAAGGTTTATTCTGTGTTTGCTGTGATTTTTTTCCTTCTGAATATTCACTGCACTGTGATTTCTCTGTGTTCTGCTGTGGGGTGTGTGCATAGTATCAGACAGTGTTCTGGAAATACATTGGTTCTTGGCATCTGTCCCATGATCTTATATGTACTTTCTGCTTGTGAATTTACATCTTCCTAGTCTTTCCCAGAATGACGCAGATTGCTTGGGGTAGGATAAGGAAAGAGGTTTACATTGTGAATCTCAGAAATCCAGGAAGCCATTGGTGAGTTCCATCCTTGGAGAGCTGTACCAAAAGGCAGCTGGAGCCATCCTTAACCTGCATGGATTTCACCATGTTGAACAAAAGTAAGTCGAGAAATTATTTTTTAATTCATCTTACAAGGCTGGCTAGATGGGAAACACAATTCCAAACCAGTTTTCCATCTTACAGCTTCTCATAACTTTACCATGATGATATATCTATGTATGTGTGTGTGCATGTGTATACATGTGTGTGCACATGTGTATATGTGTGTGACATATGTGGTTTTGATGTGTGATATGTCTTTGTGTACATGCATATGTAATGTGCACACACATTGGTGTGGAGGCCGAAATGTGACATTGGGGGTTTCTTCCTCTATCTCTGTTTTATTCTTTTTAAAAGCTCTTTGAACCAGAACTTGCCCATTGGTTAAGCTAACTTGTCAGCAAGCTCTGGGGTCCTCTTTCTCCACATCTCTATCACTGAGATTAGAGGCTCATATACCCATATATTTTATGTGGATTCAGGAGATTCAAATTCATGTCTTCGAGTGAGCATGGCACTTACCTCTCCAAAGGAGATATCTCTCAGCTTATGCACTCATTGTAGGTAATTACCCAACTGGGCCATCTACCCAACCCTGGCAATGTTGTATATGAACGCTCTTCAGCTATTATATTTCTCCACAAACAAGTTATTTTTTCTTGGAACAATGTTTTGAAGGGAACACCTCCTTCTTAGTTCTCAGAAAGTGATCACAGAGGTTAGGTAACTACCCAGAGACATACAACTAAGCCTGAGACTATCTCTTCTAGTACATTTGCTTCTTTTTAATATGGACCCTAATGCCTGGACCCCACCACAGGCCAATCAAGTTAGAAACAAAACACTGTGTTTTGAAAAGTCCCCCAAATAGTCAATAAGAATTTAGGGTTGAGGACATTGTTCTGGCAGAAGAAACTGCCTTCAACAAAGTTCTGTATCATTGTCTAGCAAAATTCAACTCTCCTCTTCTTAGCATCTCATTCAAAGGTGGCCATGAAGATTAAATGAATTAATACACATAAGGGGCTCATATCACCTCTGTGCTTTTTTTTTTCCAAAGATTTATTTATTTATTATATGTAAGTACACTGCAGCTATCTTCAGTCACCAGAAGAGGGCGTCAAATCTCCTTACGAGTGGTTGTGAGCCACCATATGGGTGCTGGGATTTGAACTCAGAACCTTTTTTGGGAGAGCAGTCGGTGCTCTTACCCGCTGAGCCATCTCTCCAGCCCCCTAGGGGCTCATATCAATGGCCAGTACAGTATTTATTGCATATGTGGCTCACATCCATGGCCAGCACAGTGCCTCTTCATGAAAGTGGCTATCATTGCCATTATCTTGGTCATTAGGAAAGAACATTTTTGAGCAACTTGAGTGATCTTCAGTCTTTGACTAGAATATGTTCCAACTTGGCTGATGACATTTTCTGATAGTGTTATCCTTGCTGGTGTCAACAGAAAGTCATAGAGAACTATGAAAGGGAAGGTTAGGGGACCTGGGTTAATCACAGACAAGTTTTGTGGAAATTCTTTAGTAATCATTTACCAGAGAGTGACCTATGATGGTTTAGAACTTGATGTCCTGAATGCAAGCAGGGGACCAAGAGCATAGTACAGAACTGGCCATCCTGAGTGTGATCAGGGGACCAAGAGCACCATCAATATAACTAGGAAGATGGGAATGAGCTACATTCCGAAATCCACATGACATTTCCATTAAATATGCTTCTTAGAACCTACTAATTGATCTGGATGGCTATTCCTTATTAACACAACCCCTGAGCTCATGAGAAGTAAAATGTAAATGAAGAACCTGAAACCCTTTGCACAGATAGTGAACTGTGGCAACTGGTGGCAGTTCCCTTTCCCCCAAGGACAGATGTTGTGAAAATGGGAGGAGCTGAAAGATGCCTGAGTTCTGACCAGGAAACTTAGGGTAAAGGTAAAATACCAAGTCAATAACACTATGTCTCCTGTTCTCTCACAGAGCAGCTCTATGGGGCCCTGGCTGAGAAGAATGCTAAATTGGACTTCATCAGCTCTGAAGGCTTCTATTTCTAGTAGGGTACCATTAAGACAGTAATTGGATAAATCATAGATGGGGGGACATCTTTACCATGCACATGGCTGACAGTCATTTGGATTCATAGCATGAGGAAGAACTCCTGAAAATCAAGGAGAGCACATTAACAATGAAAGCCATGCATAAGGAAGCCTTATAAGTAACAAATTCATGCAAGGTTGAAACAGCAGAGCAACAAAAGATAATATACTGAGGTGGAAGAAAGAAGCCCAACATAGAAGGACAAATGCTGATGTTTCCTCTCATATGTAGGAAGTAGAAGGGGACCCATGAGAAGGAATGAAGATCTAAAGGGGGAGGGAGTAAGAGAACATAGTGGTTGATGGGAGTGGGCCTATAGATCCATAGGGACATATGTTTGAATGCTTGGTCCCTGGTTCCTGGAACTGTTTGGGAAGGATTGGAAAGAGTGGCCCAGTTGGAGAAGGTGTATCACTGAGGCCCAGCTTTGAGGTTAGAAAAGACTTGAGCCAATTCCTGTTTGCTCTCTTTGCCTTCAAATTCAAATCAAGATATGAGTTCTTAATTGTTCCAGTTGTCATGTTTGCTCCACCATCATGGACTCTAATTCTCTGAAACTATAAGCTACAAATAAATTCTTTCTTCTACAAGTTTCCCTGGTCTTGGTGGTCTTATTACAGCAATAAAATAGTAACTAATGCAAGGAGTGATGGTGGGAGAAAAAGAGAAAAATTTAAGTGTAAACACACACACACACACACACACACACACACACCATGGGCCATGAGCACAGAATTGGGAAGAGGGAACCAGAGAAAAGTGGGAGGGAGGGGGAACAGTAATGGAGGAAGAAAATATGACAAGGTACATTGGTATATCCTTATGAAAATGTCATAGTGAAATTATTATTTATATATAGATTAATTTAAAACACAGGGTTCATATGAAAATTTACTCAAAATATCACTAGAATCAAACGATACCTTCTCTTTCACAAGTGTCCCTGCACTGGTATTTACTCCTGTCATGGGCACACATCTAGTGAGGCTACCCTCTGCTCCCTCCTCACAGGAGACATATAGACTGAACATCCACTAGAGACATTCAAAGTTTTCTCAAAACGTAGATGTGTGTGTTTGCCCAACAAGTGTTAGTTGAGGGCTCCTCTTGTGCCAATTGCTTTGTGGAGGGTTCCACAATGAAGAAGGCTGCCAAAGGCCTTTGCTCTCAATCCATCATACTAACAGTGAGTGAGGAGGAGCTGGTGAGGCTTTCTGTCCTCTTCAGCAGATGGGAGAATCAGGTCTATCTTCAAGACTGGCTGATTGGCACTTCTGTTGTGTTTGGAAGATTCCACAGAGCTGCTGGGTAAATACACTCAGATCCTTCTTTTGAAGTATCTTTCCAGAAGGCCTTTTTGTATGAATGCCCACATCTTCAGATTATGCATGAAGAATATAATTGAGATGCATGCACTTAAGATAAAATATCACAAAAAATAATTTTCCTATTGGACTTTCTTTATGAGAATGTATTTTAACACTGTTTTATTTATCTCCCAATTTCTTTACTTATTCCTGTAATATTTTTAAGGAAGTGAGGAGGGGGAATGATTTATGCTTTTACGCTTAAATTGATTAATTAGAAGTTTTGAATTCCTCACATAAAATCCTGCTCACTCGAGTTTTTTTCCTTTACCTTTGTAAATGATTGTAACTAAAATTAGGGAACACCATGTGTCAGGAGAGCTACTATTTTCTCCCTCCCTTTGTCTTGGTTTGGTGAATAGCAATGATGACCTTGCAAAAACAAGCAGTGGTACTAGAAGAAGTGTGAATTGCAAAGCGCATGACACGTGAAAGTCACGATGTCCCCGCCACATCTTTTAATGCCTTTAAATCCCCTTGAGCCCCACAGGTCAAATGTAAATTTCAACGTGAAATGAGATTGAATAAATGGCCAGTTCCTTGGGAAATCTGTCTTCTTTACCTGGATCTACACTGCTTCCTCTAATCATGTTTAAGACACTACTTTCTGCCCATGCTTTCGAAGAATGTTTAACATAGAGAGTATCATTTTCAAAAAGAAAAATAGAGAGTGACAGAGTTTCTGCTTAAAATCCTGTAATTGCATTTACTGAAGAGCATCAACAGTCAAATAAGGTCACATTAAGGAAGCTTGTTGAAAGAAACAGAAAATTTATTTGGAGGTATAGATACCGTGATCTAATAATTGAAGGCAACCTTAAACATAGTAATAGTGTCTTCCATAGTGGTCAAAATACCTTACAGATATATTTTCTTTGTTTTAATTAATTAATTAATTAATTAATTAATTTGTTTATATCCTAAACACTGCCCCTCCTCCTTGCCCCACACACACATAGTCATTCCTCCATGCACGCCCTCTCCCCTTCACCTTTAAGAGGGTGCCTCACTGGGTATAACCCCACCTTGGTTCATCACATCTCTACAGGATAAGGTGCATCTTCTTCCACTGAGGCCAGACAAGGCAGCCCTCTGCTATGTATGTGCCAGGGGCCTTGGACTAGCCCCTGTATGATCTTTGGTTGGTGGCTCAGTCTCTGAAAACTCTCAGGGATCCAGGTTAGTTAGTCCTGTTGATCTTCCTTTGGAGTTCCCCTCTCCCTCAGGGCCTTCAATCCTTCCCTCAACTCTTCCATAAGGAACCCCGACTTCCTCACTCAGCTGCTGGGTAGAGCCTCTCAGAGGATAGTTATGCTAGGCTGCTATCTGCAGTAGCATAGCAGAGTATCATTAATAGTGTCTGGGACTGGTACTTGCCCAAGGGATGGGTCTCAAGTTGGGCAGGTTATCAGTTGGCCATCTTGGATGCCTTGATGCGAATCAAGGGTGTGGGCCGTAACAGAAGTTCGGTGAGTTGCTTAAGGATTTTTCCCTCAAACTGTTGTTTTTCCTAGAAATAGAAGGTCAGTCGTTCAATCATCAGAGCATCCTCTTCTAACTAACTCTCTCTTTACGTGATAGGCTTTCATGGGCATAAGATAGTAGCCATGTGATGGCTATTCTGGTTATCAATTTGACACACCTGGGAAGACGGGACCTCAACTGAGGTCTGCCTCCATCAGACTGGCCTGTGGGCATGTCTGTAAGGTAATTTTTGATTGCTATTAATGTAAGAGGACCCAGTCCACTCTGGGCAGTAACATTCTTAGACAGGCGGACCTTGGGAGTAGAAGAAAGGCAGCCAACTGTGAGCCTGGGAGCAAACCAGGAAGCATCACTCCTCAGTGGACTTCTTTTCTTTAGTTCCTGCCTTCAGATTCCTTCTTGAGTTCCTGCCCTTACTTTCCTCAGTGATGGACTATCATCTGAAAGCCAAATAAATGTTTTCTCTCCAAGTTTTAATCAGTGTTTTATCACAGCAGCAGAGAAGTGAACTAAGATAGAATGCTTCCCCCTGGTTTTCTTGTTTTTGAGGGCAAACATCACTCTAAACGGTTATGTTGGTATGGCATCTTAAAACAGCAAATGATAATAATAATAATAATAATAATAATAATAATAATAATCTGATGTTTGCACCCCACTCCCCTGATGATCTATATTACCTACACAGAGGAAATTCTGCAGTAGGATAAAACAAATATTCTAATAGAATCTCCTGTTGGTGTTTTGTTTTGTTTTATTTGTCTCATTTTATTGAGATAGATTCCCAATAGCTCAGGCTAGCCTCAAGCTCCTAATGATTCTCTAGCCTCGGCTTCCTGAAGGATAGGGTTGAAGGTGTGCACTTTTTGTTTCTTGAGAAAGGGCAACACTCCTGGAAATATAATTGCAGAATGTATGAAAATAATCGGTGCATGTCTGAACGGATATGATGTGACTCTTTTCTGTTGCTGTGATCATCTCAGACCAAAAGTAGACTGAGCAAAGGAAAGAATGTATCTGGCTTGCACTTCCACATTGTAATTCATCATCTAGGGAAGCCAAGTGGAAAACTCAAGCAGGAAGCATGGAGGAGCGCTGATGCTTTCTGGCTTGCTAAGCTAGCTTTCTTACCCAGGAAGACCCACTTTCCTGGGACCTACCCTTGCTCATTGATCATCAGTCAAGACCTCCGGCATACACATGGCTACAGCTCAACCCAAACTCGGCAGACGGCTCCTCAACTGAGACTCCCTCAGACTAGGCTATGTCAAATGGACAGCTGAATACAAACTAGGAACTAAATGGGCTAATCCAATGACTGAAATCTTTCATTTTTAAACAAAATTATATACACATAAAAATGAAATGGTTAAATCAATAAGTTAAAGGAAAACAAAAATAAACCTGACATTGTAAAAGAAAACATATAGGTGGAATATAAAACAACTTATAATTGAACAATAGCTCAATTAATATAAATGTAAAGGAAGCCTTTTAAAATCCACTTCCTTTAAAATCACAGGCCTGGTAGTGATTGCCTGCAATCCTAGCTCTTAGAATGTGGAGCCAGAGGGATCAGGAGTTTGAGGCCGGTCTTGAGCATGTAGTGAGTTTGAAACCAGCCTGTGCTATAAAAGGCCTTGTTTCAGCACACACACACACACACACACACACACACACACACACACACACACAAATAATAAAATAGCATTTATTTTTTTGTATAATAAATAACTTTTCAAAATTGCCTAAAATTAAGATTAAGAATCCTTAAAATCAAGTATAGTGAGATTTTTAAATAATTACAGATTTATACTTCTGTTAAGTAGAATTCTCCAATAAATACTAGTTAATGAAAAGCAACTAAGGAAACTATGCTAGGCTTCTACTTAAGTTATCAAAGAATGAAAATACAAGTCAGAAACCTTCAGTCATCATCTTGGCAAATGCTTTGACTCTCCTACTGAGAACTCTTGGAAGATAACAGAATAAAAGGTTGTGAACAATAAGAAATCCAGAAGTGCTTTGACATGCTTGAGTGTTGGGCCTCCTGATTCGTCATGCCAACTGATAAGAAGAGAGAAGATGGTGAAGAAAAAAATCATGAATCAAGAGTTTATTGACATTACTGGTAAGGCTCTTTTGTTGCTGGATATTTTACATTCTATGCTTGATTTTCTTTTATGAAATATTTTTAATTTAATATTGGAAATTCTATAAATTTATACGACCTGTTATTTGTCATATTTGTCCCATAACTCTTTCTAGTCCCCACTACCTCCACTGTGTCCCTACAAACTGCCCTTCATTTTTAAGTGTCCATTGGCCAATTAGTACTGCCCAAATGCAGGCAGGTGGTGACTCTTCTGCATTAATTCCCTCCCCATCTCAGGCTCAGGAAACATCTCAGGAGAATGGTCTGAATACATGTAAGACTTGTCACAAGAGGAGAGTGTGAAGCCCAGGTTTCTGCATGTGGCAGGGCTGTTGCACACACCCAGTCACAGGGATGGTGGCTATGTGCACAGTGTCAGTGTGCTCGACGGTGCAACCAATGCAGTAAAATGTGAAAATCAAAATGGTGTAAGAGTTGAAAAAAAAGCCCTCTTCCCTCCACCAGTTCCCCAATCAACCCCCTCCCACTTCCTCTGTCCTGGCAATCTCCTACAATGCTGCATCAAGCCTTTCCAGGACCAGGGCCCTCTCCTTCCTTCTTCTTGGGAATCATTTGATATGTGGGTTGTGTTTGGGGTATTCTGAGCTTCTGGGCTAATATCCACTTATCAGTGACTGCATTCCATGTGTGTTCTTTTGTGATTGGGTTACCTCACTTAGGATGATATTTTCCAGTTCCAACCATTTGCCTAAGATTTTCATGAATTCAT
>BDUI01022260.1:14981-39423 GCA_002335545.1 Apodemus speciosus
AAAATCTTTGTAAAAATCTGATTAAACAATAGGCATCCAAGGCTAGGTATATTGGGGGGGGGGTACACACCTTTAATCCCAGAATTATAGGTGGCAGCAGACAGAACTCTGTGAGTCTCTGCAGTAAATTCCAGGCCAGACAGAAATAAACAATGAGATCCTTCCCTCCAGCAAGAGATAGAAGCAGGTAGGGACCCAACACTCCTTTACATTGGCAACCTATTGGATTTCTTACTAAAACTGACCTAAAATTTGAAAGAACTTGTATGTTTAGAAGTGAGTAATATAGATAGGTTGTGAATAAATTATAGCTATCAAATTAGCCATGAGATATTCACTTAAAAATAATAATAGAAAATTACCAATTAAACCCTGCAATGTTTGAATTACCCAAAATTTCACAACTTAAATGTAGACATATCTAAGGAAAATAATAATTATTCACAAATTAATTAATGGGAAATCAGGAATTCAGTTTCCATCTCAAAAACAGTGTTCATATAATTCTCAGAAACAGATCAAAGCCAGAAATAAATTCATCAAATATGTCCAATATTTTGGACAGAATTTGCTGAGCAAACTGATTAATGGCAATTTTTAAACTTCTTATGTAGGGGCTGGAGAGATGGCTCAGTGTTTAACAGCACTGACTGCTCTTACAGTGGTCCTCAGTTCAATTCTCAGCAACCACATGGTGGCTCACAACCATCTGTTATGGGGTCTGATGCCCTCTTCTGGTGTGACTGAGAAGAGTGACAGTGAACTCACATACATACAATAAGTAAATAAATAAAGCTTTAAATTTCTTAGGTAGAAATGGGTCCATTTCAATCAAAAAACTACTTACTATATCAGAAATAGAGTATATATGATACCTGTGAATTAATACATTATTACTTTGAATAGTCTAAATACAATGGTAATTCTACTTAAATATTCCTAAAATCACTTTGTTTAATTTTTTTTCTGAGCCACATGTGGTAGCACATGCTTTAATCCCAGTACTTTTAATGCAAAGGCAGGTGGATCTCTATGTATTTGAAATCAGTCTAATCTATATCATGAATTCTAGGAAAGTCAGAGATAACTAGTAAGATCCTGTCTTGAAACAAGCCCCCACAAATATATGTATAAAAGTTGTATGTATGTGTGTGTGTATATRTATGTACATATATACATATATATGTTGTATGTGTATATGTTTGTATATAAGTTGTATGTATATGTGTGCATATGTATGTATATAAGTGTTATATATATTTACATAACACACACACACACACACACACATATATATATATGAGAAGGTTGACTGCATTTGCAAAACATAAAATGTCTATGTAGGCTTTCTTTGTTCTTTCAGACAGGATGATGCAATGTGAGCACAGTTACAATTATCCTCCATCAGGCTACTAAATGGTAGAACTATACATGTAATTAAATGAACATTTGCTGAAAAAGTTCAACAGCTCTTATAATTTAGTTCAGCTATATCTCATACAAGCTCTAGAGTAGTAAACTGAGGGGGTAGCTATGATCCAGCAGCTATCTGTTCCCACAGACATGATAAGTTGATCAACTAGCTATTCACMTACCAGGCTACATTCACTTACATTGTAGAAATCATGTGAAAGTCTCCAGAGCCTGCTTTTAGTATAATGATTTTTTAAGTCACTGCAGAAAGCAGGAATTAGTAGTTTCACTATCAGCTCTCCTTGAACTCCAAGCCACCCAGAAAGAAGGTGTCTACCATTTGAGACAGAATGGTAGTGAGAGAGAATTATGTCTAGGCTTTAGATCTGAAATTTTGTATCAAGTCTGCCACATCAGGAAACTTATCAGATGATAGTCACTATGGAAGACTTTTCATGGTAACAATTTAAAACAGGTGTATTAAGGAATTTCAATGGCCTTGAATGAAACACAGGGAAAATATTTCAATACTTAAAGAAATATAGCAATAAATCAAAGTTATTTAAGAATCAGCACAAATTATCCATCTGAAAGAGACACAGTAAAATTAATGATTCAATAGAAATCATTAGACACAAGATAAATAAAGCACAAAAAAGAACAAGTGAGTGACAAGATATGTTTGTTAGGCAAGGGTCTCTTAGAGTAGCAGAACCAATGAGCTACATGTGGTAAAAAGAGAACTAGTTAGAAGGCCTTCAATGTGAGAGTGAATAGTCTAACAATAGCCGGGGCAAAATATCTGATGGCTGCCTACTTTAGGCAGTAGGATGCCAAGAGTATCAGTCTAGTGTAGAAAGCCTAGAAAGTCAATAGTAAATCACTGGTTTTGAGTCTACATTGAGAAGTCATAAGAATCAGAGGCCTCTCAGATATTAGGATTATAGCATCAGCAGTTGAAGAACTTCAATTTTCTCCTTAGACTTCTTTAATTGGAGGATATTGCCAAATTTGTGGGTGGATTTTCCCACCATTTCATCCTCTCTAGAAAGGCCTGTTCAGACATGATCAATGGCACCCCTTAGGTATTTCTAATCCAGTCAACTAGACAATAAAATACAAATCTTCCTAAAAGGTTAATTGAAAATAAAAAAAATCATGGTGACCAAAATGAATGGGAAGCTGTAAAGATGGTATTTGTGAACTCTGAAGCAGAATTTAGAACAAACTCTTAAATTCATTGGTTTCAAGGAGAATATAAATATTTCGAAAGGTAGAAGGATGTTCAAAGAAATGATAAGAAAACTTCCTTATACAAGAAAATCAAAGGACACCAGTCAAATTCATCCTAGTCACTGTAAGACATCTCATAACCAATCTTTTACAGATGAAATATAGAGAAGATTCTTAAGTCTGTAAGATAAACTAATAAGTAGAACATAATGCTTTTCCAGTAGTCTTTGTTATCAAAAAAAATCTATAATACATGAGAAACTAGCATGGGATTTTCTCATTACAGAAAAACAAAACTGCCAATGGAGAAAATATATTCGGTTTACTACATATCAAGTAAATGCAAAGAACCCAATGAGCTATTACTTCACCCTGCTCTGAATGGCTAACAAAAAAAGGGCTAATGATAGCAAGACTGGCACTTGGGACGTAGGAGTAGGAAAATTTCTGTGAGTTTGAGGCAAACCTGGTATACATAGCATGTTCCAGGCCTGGCAGACAAACACATATCTCACTTCTGGGTGTATATCTGAAGGAAGTGAAATTAATAGGTTGACAAAATACCTATACCTCCGATCTTCATTGAAGCACTGTACACAACACATAAGACTTGGAAATAAAATAAGTAGCCATCAGTTGGTGAATGGATAAAGAAATCAAGATACATATACATCACAGAATTCTATTATGACAAATTAATAGAAATTTGGCATTCTAAAATTCTATTATAGAATTTTAGTTCTATAGGTGCAGGCAGGTAGAAAATCCTGCCATTGTTTGCATCTGAATAGAACAACCTGGAGACTGCCATGTTAAGTAAATTAAAGAAGCTAGGCACACAAACACTGTGTGACTACATGCGGAATATTTAAAATATATAAAATAGGTGAAACAGAATATGAGAGTAGAAAAATGGTCACAATAGTCCTGGAAGAGTGAGAGCTAGAAATGTATGGAGAAAAGGAAATCAGTGAATAAGGAGTTGCAGTTGGATAAGAGCAAGAAGTTGGTTGTACGAGTTTGCAGTACAGTGAGTATAAATAAAATAATGAAGTATGCATTTCAAAAAGAAAAAAAGGATTTTAACATTTTTCTTCATAAGATGAAAGATATAGTTCATCAAGTAAAAGTACTTGACATGAAGCCTGATTATATGAGTCCAATGCAGGGAACCCATATGAAAGTGGAAGGAGACAGTGGACTCCACACAATTTTTCTTTGACTTTCACATACTCTCTACATATACTCAGCAACAACACATACACACGCCCATGCTCACAGATACAATTACATATATATGGTATTAGTACATACAGTTTTTAGAAAGATTTTTAAGAAGTGAATTTAAGAGATAGAGCTAGATAGCGCTTGATGAGTCTGAGGGCAGCATGCTTTACATAGTGAGTTCCAGGATAACCAGAACTATATAGAGAATTTTTGCCTCAAAAAACAAATAAATAATTAAAAATAAAAAGTAAAGTGGTGATCAGCATATGAAGAAAAATATTTATTCTGGTTTAAGCATTATAAACTATTTTTATTTTAAAATATTATTTTAAGCATTGTAAAACCACACACAGTATCCTATTAAAATGTACAATTTTATGTTTTTACATGGCAGAAAAAATATAACATATACACTAACTGAATCCTATCTTTAGCCTAGTATTATGCTAAAATATAAACCTAAGCCATTCCAATTTATATTTCGCTTCACTTGAGTGGTAGTACTCTAGTCTCTATAAATTGTGATTATGACTTTATTTCCTGGCATCTGCAATCACCCTTGTGTTTTCTTCCTTTCAGTGATATAGCAAGGAGATATTTTAGTTAATTAATTAATTAATTTTTCTTTTGTTGAAAATAGTTTTTTCTCAGATAATATATCCTAATTATGGTTTTTCCTCCCACTATTACTTCCATTTCCTCCCCACATCTTCTACCTTCAGATCCACTTCCTTTCTGTCATTCACTAGAAAACAATATGGATAATAAAAATCTTCTAATGGATAATAATGTAATAAATATAGTATAATATAATATAATATAATAAGATAAGATAAATAAAAGGAATTGAACAAAACAAAGAGCACCAGAGAAAGCATAAAAAATGATCCACTTGTTTGCACACTCAGGAATCCTATAAATACACTAAATGTGAATCCGTACTCTACATGCAAAGAACCTGAAAGGTAAAAAGAGACAAGAAAAATAACATATAAATAAAAACAAAAAGTAATACAATAAAAATTTTAAAAACAGAAAATCCAGACATGACATTATATGACAAAGAACCTCCAAAGATGCACCTGATTTTGGTTTTTGTTGGCCGTTTACCTCTGTACATTTAGCCATCTTGAGAGCATGTTTCCCCAGTGAGACTCCCTAGGAGGAAAATTTTCATTTTCTAGTGGTTATCAACTGGACAAAGCTTCTAGGTTGGGGTTGGAGCCTATGTCTACCTCTCCATTAAGCCCTAGGACCCTATCTGGTGCAGAACTGTATAGGCCCTCTGCTTGCTGTCTGTCACTGTGATCTCTTAAGTGTGTTAATCATGTTGATTTAGAGGGCCTTGTTTGTTTCAGTGTTCCCCATCCCCTTTGGCTCTTATACTCTTTCCTCTTCCTTTTCTGAGGTTTTTCTATAGCTTTGAAAGGAGGAATTGAATGGAAATATTATGTTTAAAGCTGAGTGTTCCAAGGATGAATGCTCTGTGTAGGCACCAGCTTCACTTGTCTGTGTTCAATGAGTTCTGTAGGTGTTGTCTTCAGCAATCTGACCTTGCTGTCAGTTTGTGGACAGCAAACTATAGTGTTAGCAACAGCCAGGATTGTTGTAATTCCTATGGGGCCCCTGTATCAACAACTCAATTAGATGTAATCCAATCTATAAAGTAGAAAATTTATTTGGTGACAACAGATGTCTAGTTGGGTCTCTCTGTCTTCCCTATTATTTGGCAATTTCATTTAGAGCACCTTAATATATGTATGTATTTATGTATGTATGTATGTATGTATGTATGTATGTATGTATGCATGTATCTTAGGAGCATCTACTATGGTAGGTTTTCATACTACTCCTAAACTAGCCATTTCTTCGGCTGTCTCTCCCCACATTCCCTCCCATGCCCCCATCCTTTGCATTTGATTCCCCCATTCCAGTCCCACCCTGACCCATCCATAACTATCTAGTCTACTTTCTTTTACTAGGGAGATCCATATCTGTCTATATTGTCTGAGTGGGTCGATAGACTGTAGCTTGGTTATCATTGACTTAACAACTAATGTCCACATATAAGTGAATACATACCATAGTTTTTTTTTTCTGTATCTGAGTTACCTCATTCAGAATGATTTTTTTCTAGTTCTATGTATTTACCAGTGAATTTCATCTCATTTTTTAAATATCTGATTAATACTCTATTGTGTGGAGACACCACATTTAATTTTTTTCTTTTTCATTTTTTATGGGTTATTTTATTTATTTACATTTCAAATGTGATCCCTCTTCCCAGTTTCCCCTCCACAAACCTASTATTCCTTCCTTCCCCCCTGCCTAGATGAGGGAGCTCCCCCACCTGTCTTCCCACTCCTGCTTCTTTTTTGGGTAACTTATGTATACTATCATATCATCTGCAAATAGTGATATCTTAACTTTCTCCTTTCCAATTTGTATCCTTTTGATAACCTTTTGTTGTCTTATTGCTCTGACTAGAACTTCAAGTACTATATTGAATAAATAGGGAGAGAGTCAGCAGCCTTGTCTTGTAACTGCTTTTATTTGGATTGCTTCCATTGAGTTTGATATTGGCTATTTGCTTGCTGTATATTGCTTTTATTATATTTAGGTTTGGACCTTGAATTCCTATTCTCTCCAAAATTTTTAGCATGAACAGGTATTGGCACTTGTCAAAAGCTTTTTCAGCATCTAATGAGATGATCATGTGTTTTTTTTTCCTTTGAGTTTGTTTATATAGTGGATTACAATAATAGAATTCTGTATATTGAAACATCCCTGGGATGAAGTGTAATTGATCATGGTCAATGATGGTTCTGATGTGTTCTTGATTCAGTTTGCAAGAATTTTATTGAGTATTTTTGCATCRATATTCATAAGGGAATTGGGACTGAAGTTCTCTTGCTTTGATGGGTCTTTGTGTGGTTTAGATATTAGTATAACTGTGGCTTCATATTAGGTAGTGTTCATTCTGTTTTTATTTTATGAAATACTTTGAAGTGTTGGAATTAGGTATTCTTTGAATGTCTGATAAAATTCTGCAGTAAAATCATCTGGACCTGAGTAATTTTTGGTTGGGAGACTTTTAATGACAGTTTCTATTTCTTTAGGGATATAGGATTGTTTAGATGGTTCATCTGACCCTGAATTAACTTTTGTAATTGGTATCTGTCTAGAAAATAATACATTACATGTAGATTTTCCAGTTTTGTTGAGTATATGCTTTTGTAGTACGATCTGATAATTCTTTGAATTTCTTCAGTTTCTGTTGTTATGTTTCCATTTTAATTTCTGATTTTGCTGATTTGGATACTGTCTCGGTTACCTTGGATAAGGGTTTATCTATCTTGTTGATTTTCTCAGAGAACCAGTTCTTGGTTTTGTTGATTCTTTGTATACTTCTTTTTGTTTCTACCTTGTTTTCAGCCATGAGTTTGATTATTTCTTGGGGTATACTCCTCTTGGGTGTATTTGCTTCCTTTTGTTCTAGTGCTTTCAGATGTGCTGTTAAGCTGGTAGTGTATGCTCTCTGCAATTTCTGGATGGAAACACTCAGAGCTATGAGTTTTCCTCTTAGCAGTGCTTTCATTTTATCCCATAAGTTTGGGTATGTTGTGCCTTCATTTTCATTAAATTCTAAAAAGTCTTTAATTTCTCTCTGTCTTTATTCCTTGACCAAATTATTGTTGAGTAGAATGTTGTACAGCTTCCATCTGTATGYGGGCTTCCTCTTGTTTTTGTTGTTGTTGAAGACCAGCCTTAGTGTCTGGTGATCTGATAGTATGCATAGGATTATTTCAATCGTTTTTCCATTAATTGAGCCCTGTTTTGTGTATCATTATATGGTCAATTTTGGAGAAGGTAATGTGAGGTGCTGAGGAGAAACTATATTCTTTTGTTTTAGGATAAAATGCTCTGTACCATTTGGTTCATACCTTCTGTTAGTTTCACTGAGTCTCTGTTTAATTTCTATTTCCATGATCTGTCCATTGGAGAGAGTTGGGCATTAAAGTCTCCTGCTACTATTGTGTTCAATGTGTGCTTTGTGCTTCAGTAGTGTTTCTTTTATATATGTGGGTGCACTTGCATTTGGGGCATAGATGTTCAAAATTGAGATTTTTCTTTGGTGGATTTTCCTTTGATGTGTATATAGTGTCTGTCCCCATCTTTTATATACATTATGGTGGAAAGTTGATTCTATTCGATATTAGAATGGCTACTCTAGCTTGTGTCTTGGGACCATTTCCTAGGAAAGTTGTTATCCAGCCTTTTACCTTTACTCTGAAGTAGTGTCTGTCTTTTTCACTGAAATGTGTTTCCTCTATGCAGCAAAATTCTGGGACCAGTTACTTATTCAGCCTGCTAGTATTTGTTTTTTTTAATTGGGGAATTGAGTCCAACTGTAAAGATGCTCTCTTTCAAAGCAGTAACTATGGAATGGGCGTGGGATGATATACAAGGTCAATTTACTGGAATTAGTAAATAGACATTTGCAGTCTTGAAGGCAATTGAAGATAGCCTTCCTTTTATAAATCAGTATCTTATATAACAAGGAATTGATATAGCAGGTCTTTGTTCACAGAAATACACCTGAATCTTTTCTTGGTTACTGACCTGAGATGGCACGAGATCTCTACATAGTTAGAGGTTTAATAATAATAATAATAATAATAATAATAATAATAATAATAATAATAATAATAATAATAAAATAGTACCATTGTATCCTCCCTTAAGAGTTTACCAAACACATCAATTACCTGGAGAAGAAAATGGCCCCTCAGGATACACCATTTTCTAGAGACCTTAAGATATAGTATAATGTCTACCTTAAAATGTATATTGGCACAATACCTTTTGGAGACAGTTCTGTATTACTCTGTGAAGCTTTTTCTTTGCAATGGACACTTTAGTAATATTGATTCTCATTCTTGAGAGTTTCTCTACTTTACCTTATTACAAAGTACATCTCCTTTCTATAGAACCTGTGTGTATTTTCCCTCCATTCTTTAAATAGAGATTGCTTTTGGTATGTGGGGCAGAGGATAAAGAGAGGGAGAAAGCAAATGTATGTAATCAGAAAGAGAATGTTAATTTCAAGTCCAGAGGTCTTTATGTGCTATGCACTTAATTAGATGTATGATTTAAAAGTTTCTAGTTATTTGGATAATTTCAATTCTTCAACTACTGAAAAAATAGAATAATATATTCTAAATTTTTCTGTTCTAGCTGTGAAATAGAATTATTTCAAGACCTAACAATTGTGCTTCATATGAGACCCTTTGGAGAGCTGTTGTGATCATTATGTAAGAACTGAGTTTACTGGCATCCATCTCTATAAAAGATCTGAAATATTTCTTTCACAGTAACATTCCAAGCTCACCTAAAGTCAGATATTTTAGAATATCTGACATCTGCTTAGTCTTCCAAAGCTGGCAAAATGGATTGAATAATAGTTATTTTAGGATGTAATTGCTGTAGTTAAAAAATAAGCCCCTCTGTAACTAAATAATGTTACATATCTGAGCTTCTTATATAACCAAACTAATTTTTCCCAAATAAAAGAGCCTGATTTAGGGAAGCATTTAAAAGTCACTAGAAATGATTTTCATTACCAGCCTGCTATGCTGTAAAACTGTGGCTCTCTAGAGTTTAGGTGGAGGCCATGTAGAACAATGACAGTTTTATATGTTAACAAATTTAGCTTAATCTCAAAGAATGTGAGATTTAGAGGAAATACATTTAAGTATGAAGGTATATAGAGAGCTCTGCTTGTGTTTGGTGGTCAAATATGTTTGAATAAACAACTTGGAAAGGATATTTAAAAACCAACAGCACTTGATCAGTTTCTATAAAGGTAATGCAACACTTGACCAGATTATAAATGGAAATTATGTTCTCAGTGGAATAGAGTGAAGGGCAAAGAAAAATTGTGATATTTTTATTAAATTTAACTTTACATATTTAAAGTCAGATATTTCTAATTTGTAGTTTTAAAGAATAATTGCTGATCTTAGCTTAGATAGATAATATCATACAGATTTTGTCAGAGAGAAGAAAGAATTGAGTGAAATATAGAAAGAAATAGATTTAATATCATCTGACTATGGATAACTACAGCTTCTATGAAATTGATTTTATTTAAAGACTAGGAAGACAAAAATGTTGGTGTAATTTACACACTGTAATTAGGTTCCTGCTAGTTCATACTAAAATTCCTATACATCAACAAACTAAAATGTATAATAATCATCTTGTTTACAGAGAACATAGAGTTCTTTTTACAGCTTCTTCATTTATTGGGTAAAAGAATTGGAAAAATGGACTCAAAAGCTAACCTGGGGATTTTATTAGAGTTTGAAAGATAAAAAATGATAAAATGGAGAAACTGGAGATCCTGACAGCTGCTAAGAGGGAAGAAAATAATAAAAGTTGTGTTTTTTCCATTTGTTTTTATATTTTTGTTGTTTTTTGTTTGTTTTTGAGTTAGAGTTCAGTGAAGCAGGCAAGCTCAGCAATGGAAGTCTTTGAGCAACTGAATAGTATGGGTTGGGCATTCAAAGAAGTAGTGAGCATATCCAGAATAACAGGGCAAACAATTTAGGATTCTGACTGTTATCTAAAAATTGGAGTCAGAAAAAGGAAGGAGAAAATTTTCAGAAAGAAGGCAGTCTTAGCACTGAGGTTCTGTAAACAACTGAATTGGAAGAGGGACTTTTTGAATAGGAAGCACATATCATAGTAAGAACACAATTATTCTTCTCACCTTTTCTATATGCTTTCAGGTATGTCATTTTTTTTACAACTTTCTGAAACAGATGATTCTCCTGAGGGCTGGTTTTCTCTTTGGCTGATTGTCAGCCATTTGTACCAACTCTTTTTTTTTTTTAAATCTATTCATTTACATCTCAAATGATATCCCACTTCCTGGTTACAAAGCCCCCATCCCACATACTTCCTCTTCTCCCTCCCCTTTGCCTCTAGGAAGGTGCTCCTCCACGCACCCATCCTCTTCAACCCCACCCTCCGAGCATCCCCCTAAGCTGGGGCATCAAACCTCCTCAGGACCAAGGGCCTCCCCTCTACTGAAGTCAGGCAATCCATCCTCTGCTACCTATGTATCTGGAGCCATGGGTCCTTCCAAGGTACACTTTGTTGGTGGTCTAGACTCTGGGAGAACTGGTTAGTCATGCCAGGCTATGTTGTTCTTCCAATGAGGTTGCGAACCCCTATGCTCCTCCAGTCCTTCTGCCAGCATCCCAACCAGGGACTCTGAGCTCAGTCTGATGGTTGGCTCCATGCATCCACAACTGCATTGGTCAGTTGCTGGCTGAATCCCCTAAGGAGCAGTCACGCCAGGTTCCTGTCAACAAGTGCCTGTGGGCAACAGCAACAGTGTCAGGTTTAGTATCTACAGACAGGATGGAGTCCCAGGTGGGGCAGTCCCTGGATGGCCCTTTCTTTAAACTCTGCTCCAATTTGTGTCCCCTTTCTTCCTTTGCACAGGAACATTTCTGGGTTAAAAAGCTTGAGATGGATGGGTAGCCCAATCCCTTGACCAGAGGCTATGCCTATCTACAGGAGGTGGTCTCTATAGGTTCTATCTTAACTTCTCTGTGCATTTAGGCTAAAGTCATCACAGTTGGATCCTGAGAGGCGACCCTCCAGTGGCTATCACCAGTTCCTCTTCCCCTACTGCTACATATTTTTATTTGATTTCCTAACCCTCTGTACCTCTCTCCCATACCCTCTAGTATCTGATACTGCCCCCTTGTTTCCTCCCCCTCCTCTCTCCCTCCCAGGTCTCCCCTGGACCTAATCTTAATGGAGCAGCAACAAAATATCTTTTGAGGCCATCAATCCTTTCTGCTGTGGCATAACCTTGCCTGGTCTGCCACAGTAAAGACATAATCTCCTGATACTTCCTAGAGAACCAGCCACTCAGGACATCTGGTAAGTACGCCCTACCACCTCTAGAGGACCAGAGCTGTTGCTGGGGCTCCAGTGGTACTCTCTACCATGCAACCAACAAAAGTCCAACCCTTCCAAATACCACTCCCCTTCTGATCCTTCTCCCCATTCTGCTGCTGCCAGACCTTACTGCTGTGGCAGAAACCTTCCAGGTCTGCCACAGTGAAGACAGAATCTCCTGATAAGTCCTTGAGAACCAGCCACACACAGGGTATTTGACAATGAGCCACACTCAGGGCATTTGAATACCAGCCACACTCAGGGCATTTGGAGTGCAGAGTAACCTGGGAGCACAGAAGAGCTGGTCTCACAGGAGAGCCTACATACCTGTGTGCACAGAGAGAATGTGAATCCCAGGAGTAATGATGCACAGGCTTGCAGGACAGATAAGCCACAGTCAGAGAGAGCAAGGCCAGCTAACACCAGAGATAACTAGATGGAAAAAGGAAAATGCAAGATCATTACCAACAGAAACCAAGGCAGCATGGCACCATCAGAACCCAGTTTTCCCACAACAGCAAATCCTGAATATCCCATCACACCAGAAAAACAAGACCTGGCTTTAAAATCACACCTCATGATGGTATTGGGGATTTTAAGAAGGACATTAATAACTCCCTTAAAGAAATGCAGGAGAACATGATTCAACAGGTAGAAGCCCTTCGAAAGGAAACACAAACATTGCTTAAAGAAATACAGGAGAACATGGGTCAACAGGTAGAAGCCCATAAAGAGGAAACACAAAAATTACTTAAAGAAATACAGGAGAACATGGATCAACAGGCAGAAGTCCTGAAAGAAGTAACACAAAAATCCCTTAAAGAATTACAGGAAAACACAAAAAACAAGTGAAAGAGTTGAGCAAAACCATCCAGAATCTAAAAATGGAAGTAGAAAGAACTAAGAAATCACAAAGGGAGACAAATTTGGAGATAGAAAACCTTAGAAAGAAATCAGGAGTCATAGACACAAACATCAACAACAGAATAAAAGAGATAGAAGAAAGAATTTCAGGTGCTGAAGATACCGTAGAAAACATTGACTCAACAGTCAAAGAAAATGCAAAATGCAAAAAAAAAAGTTGTAACCCAAAACATCCAGGAAATCCAGGACAAAATGAGACCACACCTAAGGATTATAATTGTAGAAGATAATGAGGATTTACAACTTAAAGATTCAGCAAATATCTTCAACAGAAATTATGAGAAAACTTCCCTAACCTAAAGAAAGAGATGCCCATTAACATACAAGAAGCCTACAGAATCCCAAAGAGACTGAACCAAAACAGAAACTCCTCCTGAAACATAGTAATAAAAACACCAAATGCACTATAAAAAGAAAGATTATTGAAAGAAGTAAGGGATAAAGGTCAAGTAATACATAAAGGCAGACCTATCAGAATTACACTAGACATCTTACCAGAAAGTATGAAGGCTAAAAGATCCTGGGCAGATGTCATACAGACCCTAATGGAACATAAATGTCAGCAGAGGCTACTATACCCAGCAAAACTCTCAATTACCATAGATAGAGAAAACAAGACATTCCATGACAAAACCAAATTTACACAATATATTTCCACAAACACAGCTCTACAAAGGATAATGGGTGGAAAATACCAACACAAGGTGGGAAACTACACCCTAGCAAAAGCAACCCAAAAGAAGATAGCCMCACAAACAGAATCGAACAAAAAAGATAACAGTAAGAAACTATCACTTTTCCTTGATACTTCATACTGATCAAAGGAAAAATGTACTAAGATTAACTCTCAATTCTGAACATCTATGCTCTAAATGCAAGGGTACCTACATTCATAAAAGAATCTTTACTAAAGCTCAAAGCACACATTTTATCCCATACAATAATAGTGGGAGACTTCAACACCCCACTCTCAACAATGGACAAATCATAGAAACAGAAATTAAAGAGATACAGTAAAACTAACTGAAGTTGTGGACCAAATGGATCTAACAAACATTCATAGAACATTCCATCCTCAAGCAAAATAATACATCTTCTTCTTCCACCTCATGGTACCTTCTCTAAAATTGACCATATAATTTGTCACAAAACAGGCCTCAACATATACAGGAATGTTGAAATAATTTTATTTACCCTATCAGATCACCACGGCCTAAGGCTTGTCTTAAGTTAAAACAAAAGCAGTGGAAAACACACATATGTATGGACCATGGACGTTGAACAATGCTCTAATCAGTGATAGCTTGGCAATAGTGAAAGCAGTGCTAAGAGAAAAAATCATATCTTTAAGTGCTTAACAGTGTACACGCAAGCTCTAGAACAAGAAGAAAAGTCACACAAGAGGAGTAGACAGCAAGAAATAATCAAACTCAGGGCTGAAATCAACCAAAGAAAAACAAAAAGAAGCATACAAAAGAATCAACAAAACCAGGGCCTGGTTCTTTGATAAAATGAACAAGATAGATAAACCTTTAGCAAGACTAACCAGAGGGCACAAAGGTACTACCTACATTAATAAATTCAGAAATGAAAAGGGTGACATAACAACCCACACTGTGGAAATTAGGAAAAATCATCAGATTCTACTACAAGAGCTTATACTCAACAAAATTTGACAATCTGGAAGAAACGGAGAAATTTCTACAAACATACCAGATGCCAATGTTAAAATAGGATCAGATAAACCATCTAAATAGTCCCAGAAGTCCTGAGGAAATAGAAACAGTTGATAATAGTCCCCCCAAGAAGGGTTTAGAGGGGAATTCTATTAGATCTTCAAACAAGAGATGATAGTAATACTCTTCAAACTATTCCACAAAATAGAAACTTACTACCTAATTCATTCTATGAAACCACAATAATGCTTATACCTAAACCAAACAAAGACCAAACATTGATACAAGAATACTCAATAAAATTCTTGACAACTGAATCCAAGAATGCATCAACATGATAATTCACCAGAATCAAGTAGGCTTCATCCCAGGGATGCAGGAAAGTTTCAATATATGGAAAACCATCAATGTAATCCACTATATAAAGAAACTCAAAGAAAAAAATCACATGATCCTTACATTAGATACTGAAAAATCTTGTGAAAAAATCCAGCATTTCTTCATGATAAAAGTCTTGAAGAGATCAGGAATTCAAGGCCCATACCTAAACATAGTGAAAGCAATATATTGCAAACTCGTAGCCTACATCAAACTTAATAGAGAAAAACTTAAAGCAATCCCACTAAAATGGGGGACCAGACAAGGCTACCCACTCTATACCTATATATTCAATATAGCACTTCAAGTCCTAGCCAGAGTAATTAGACAACAAAAGGAGGTCAAAGGGATTCAAATTGGAAAGGAGGAAGCAAAAATATCACTATTTGCAGATTATATGATTGTATAATTAAGGAACCACAAAAATTCCACCAGAGAACTCCTACAACTGATAAACAACTTCAGCAAAGTGGCTGAATATAAAATTAAGTCAAACAAATCAGTAGCCTTCCTCTACTCAAAGGATAAACAAGCCGAGAAAGTAATTAGGGAAACAACACCCTTCACAATAGTCAAAAGTAATATAAAATACCTTGGTGTGATTCTAACAAAACAAGTGAAAGATTTGTATGACAAGAACTACAAGTCTCTTAAGAAAGAAATCATAGAAGATCTCAGAATATAGAAAGATCTTCCATGCCCATGGATTTGCAGGATTAATGTAGTAAAAACGGCCCTCTTGCCAAAAGCAATCTACACATTCAATGAAATCTCCATCAAAATTCCAAATCAATTCTTCATAGAGCTAGAATGAACAATCTGCAAATTCATTTGGAAGAACTAAAATCTGAGGATAGTGAAAAGTATTCTTGACGACAAAAGATTTCCTGGGGAAATCACCGTCCCTGACCTCAAACTCTTACTACAGAGCAATAGTGATAAAAGCTGTAAAGTGTTGACAGGCAGGAAGATCAACGGAATAGAATTGAAGACCCAGAAATGAATCCACATACCTATTGTCACTTCATATTTGACAAAGGAGCTAAAAATATCCAGTGGTAAAAGACAGCATTTTTAACAAATGGTGCTTGATCAACTGGAGATCAGCATGCAGAAAAATGCAAATTGAACCACTCTTATCTCCTTGTACAAAGCTCAAGTCCCAGTGGATCAATGACCTCCACTTAAAACCAGATACACTGAAGCTTATAGAGGAGAAATGGGGAAGAACCTTGAACACATGGGCAAAGGGGAAATTTTTCTGAATAGAACCTTAATGGCTTATGCACTAAAATCAAGAATCTACAAATGGGACATCATAAAACTGCAAAGCTTCTGTAAGGCAAAGGACACTGTCAATAGGACAAAACAGCAACAAACATATAGAGAAAAGATCTTTACCAATCCTACATCATATATAGGGCTAATATCTAATGTATACAAAGAACTCAAGAAGATTGACTCCATAAAGTGAAATAGCCCCATTAAAACATAGGGTACAGAGACTAGTAGGCAGGGATCTCCAGAGTAGAAGATCACTTTGGACATACACCACCAGAACTCAACCTGCACCCAGGAGCTCTGCAGCACCACAATAGCCAGCTGGGCACTTACCCTGCCAGGGGTCATCTGCCCTGCAGGGTGTCATTTGGAGGGAGTCATGCACATAGAGGTGAGGCGCAGCCATCTTTGTCCTGTGACTGTGTAGAGGGCAGACTGGTAGGCAGGGATCATCAGAGTAGATCACTCTGACACACACTGCCAGGACTCCACCTGYACCCAGGAGCTCAGCAGCAACACAGCAATCTGTGCCAGGGGAAAAGAGGTCTCCCAGGGTTGCTGACATATGCTTGCAGGCACACAGGAGGGGGCAAGCACCAGCCAGTGACAGCAGGACCAACTAACACCAGAGATAACCAGGTGGCAAAAGGCAAACATAGGAATGTAGCTAACAGAAATCAAGGAAGTATGGCACCATCTGAACCCAATTCTCCCACAACAGCAAGTCCTGGATACCACAACACACCAGAAAAGCAAGATTTGTATTTAAAATCACTGCTCATGATTCTGATGAAGGGCTTAAAGAATGACATAATTAACTCCCTTAACGAAATACAAGAGAACACAACTAAACAGGGAGAAACACTTGAAGAACTAAGAGAAAACATAACAAAACAGGGGAAGGAATTGAACAATGCCATCCAGGATCTAAAGATGGAGGTAGAAAAAAATAATGAAATCACAAAGGGAAAACACTTGGGACATAGAAAACCTAGAAAAGTAGTCAGGAGTCATGGATCCAAGCATCATCAACAGAACACAAGAGATAGAAGAGAGAATCTGAGATGCAGAAGATACCATAGAAAGCATTGATACAACAGTCAAAGAAAATGAAAAATGCAAGAAGCTCCTGATCCAAAACATCCAGGAAATCCAGGACACAATGAGAAGACCAAACCTAAGGATTATATGTATAGAAGAGAGTGAAGATTTCCAACTTAAAGGGCCANATCCAGGACACAATGAGAAGACCAAACCTAAGGATTATATGTATAGAAGAGAGTGAAGATTTCCAACTTAAAGGGCCAGTAAATGTCTTCGACAAAATTATAGAAGAAAACTTCCCTAAAGAAAGAGATGCTCGTGGACATACAGGAAGCCTACAGAACTCCAAATAGATTTGACCAGAAAAGAAATTCCTCCCATCACATAATAATTAAAATACCAAATATACTAAACAAAGAAAGAATACTAAAAGCTGTAAGCAAAATGATCCAGAAACATATAAAAGTAGATCTATCAGAATTACACCAGACTTCTCTCCAGAGACTATCAAAGTCAGAAGAGCCTGGACAGATGTCATACAGACCCTAAGGGAATACAAATGCCAACCAAGACAGCTATATCCAGCAAATCTCTCAATTACCATGGATAGATAAACCAAGGTATTTCATGCCAGAAACAAATTTACACAGTATCTTTTCACAAATTTATCCCTTCAAAGGATAATGAATGGAAAGCAGCAACAAAAGGAGGGAAACTACACGCTAGAAAAAGCAAGAAATTAATCTTCTATCAAAAAACCCAAAAGAAGATAAACACACAAACATAAAAACTACATCAAAAATAGCAGGAGGCAACAATCACTATTCCTTAATATCTCATAACATCAATGGACTCAATTCCCCAATAAAAAGACATAGACTAACAGACTAGATATGTAAACAAAACCCAACATTTTGCTGCATACAGGAAATGCATCTTAGTGTCAAAGACAAACACTACCTCAGAGTAAAAGGCTAGAAAACAGTTTTCCAAGCAAGTGGTCCCAGGAAACAAACTGGAGTAGCCATTCTAATATCCAATAAAATAGACTTTCAACCAAAAGTCATCAAAAAAGACATAGAAGGACACTTTATACTCATGAAAGGAAAAATCTACCAGGAAGAACTCTCAATTCTGAACATCTATGCTCCAAATACAAGGGCAACCTCATTCGTAAAGGAAACTTTAGTAAAGCATAAAGAACACATTGCACCCCACACAAAAATTGTGGGTGATGTCAAAACCACACTCTCACCAATGAACAGATCAGGGAAACAAACACTAAACAGAAACAGAGTGAAACTAACAGAAGTTTTGGACAAAATGGGTTTAATAGATATCTATAGAACATTTGAACCTATATCAAAAGGACCTATATCTTCTTAGGACCTCATGATAACTTCTCCAAAATTTACCATGTAATTTGTCACAAAACAGACCTCAACAGTTATAAGGGAATAAAACTAATTCCATGCCCCTTATGGAGGAAGGATGGTCTACAATTGGAAAAAAAACCAGAAAGCCCACATACACACGGAAGCTGAACAATGCTCTACTCAATGATACCTTGGTATAGGAAGAAATAAGGAATGAATTCAAAACCTTTATAAAATTTAATTAAAATGAAGGCACAACAGACCCAAATTTATATGACAGAAGAAAAGCAGTGCTACAGGAAAACTCATAGCTCTGAGTGTCTCCCAAAAGAAACTGGAGATAGCACACACTAGTACACCTGAAAGTTATTGAACAGAAAGAAGGTAATACACTGAAGAGGAGTAGAAGACAGGAAATCATCAAACTCAGGGCTGAAATCAACCAAGTTGAAACAAATAGAAGTATACAAAGAATCAACAAAACCAGGAACTGGTTCTATGAGAAAATCAACAAGATAGGTATATTTTAGCCAGACTAACCAGCGGGCACATAGACAGAATCCAAATTAACAAAATTAGGAATGGAAAGGGAGATATAATAACAGAAACTGAGATAATTCAAAAATCATCAGATCCTACTACAAAAGCCTATACTCAACACAAGTGGAAAATCTGGATGAAATGGCCAATTTTCTAGACAGATACCATAAACCAATTTTAATCAGGAACAAATAGACCTTCTAAACAGTCCTAATAACCCCTAAAGATATATAAGTGGTTATTGAGTGTCTCCCAACCAAGGGAAAAAAAAGCACAGTACTAGATGGTGATGGTGCAGTATTCTAACAGACCTTCAAAGAAGACCTAACACCAATACTCTTCAAAATATTCCACAAAATAAAAACATAAGGAACATGGCCCAACTGGTTCTACAAAGCCACAATTTCACAGATAGCAAAACCACAAAAAGATCCAACAAAGAAAAAGAACTTCAAACCAATTTCCCTTATGAATAGATGCAAAAATACTCAATAAAATTCTTGCCAACAGAATCCAAGAACATATCAAAATTATCATTCACCATGATCAAGTAGGCTTCAACACAGAGTTGCAGGAATGGTTCAATATACAGAAATCTATCAATGTAATCCACTACATAAACTCAAAGAAAAAGAAATACATGGTCATTTCATTAGATGCTGAAAAAGCCTTTGACAAAATTCAGTCCCCTTTCATGTTAAAAGTTTTGGAAAGATCGGGAATCCAAGGCCCATATCTAAACATAGTAAATGGAATATACAGCAAACCAATAGCCAACATCAAAGGAAATGGTGAGAACCTTGAAACAATCTCACTAAAATCAGGAACCAGACAAGGCTTCCCTTTTTCTCCATATCTATTCAATACAGTACTTGAAGTTCTAGCTACAGCAATTAGACAAGTGGAGGTCAAAGGGATAAAAATTGGAAAGGAAGAAGTCAAATTATTACTATTTGCAGATGATAAGATAGTATACATAAGCAAGCCAAAAAACTCAACCAGAGAACTCCTACAGCTGATCAACAACTTCAGCAAAGGGGCTGGATATAAAATTAACTCAAACAAATCAGTAGCCTTCCTATACTCAAAGGATAAACAGGCTGAGAAGTGACACCATTCACAATAGCCACAAACAATATAAAGTATCTTGGTGTGACTCTAAGGAAACAAGTGAAAGATCTGTATGACAGGAACTTCAAGTCTTTGAAGAAAGATATCCAAGAAGACCTCAGAAGATGAAAATATCTTCCATGTTCTTTGATTGGCAGGATTAGTATAGTAAAAATGGCCATCTTGCCAAAAGCAATATAAAGATTCAATGCAATCCCCAGCAAAATCCCGACTCAATTCCTCATAGAGATAGAAAGAGCAGTTCTCAAATTCATCTGGAATAACGAAAAACCCAGGATAGCTAAAATTATTCTCTACAGTAAAAGAACTTCTGGTGGAATCAGTATCCCTGACCACAAACTATATTAAAGAGCAATAGTGTTAAAAACTGCATACTATTGGTACAGTGACAGGCAAGTAGATCAATGGAATTGAAGACCCAGAAATAAACCCACACACCTATGGTCACCTTATCTCTGACAAAGGAGCTACAACCATGCGTGGGAAAAAAAGGTAGCCTTTTCAATAAATGGTGCTGGTTCAACTGGAGGTCAGCATGCAAAAGAATGCAAATTGATCTATTCTCATCTCCTTGTACTAAGCTGAAGTCCAAGTTGATCAAGGACCTCCACATAAAACCAGACAAACTGAAACTAATAGAAAAGAAACTTGGGAAGAGCCTTGAGCAGGTGGGCACATGTGAAAAATTTCCTAAGCAGAATGCCAATAGCTTATGCTTTAAGAACAAGAATTGACAAATGGGACCTCATAAAATTACAAAATATCTGTAAGGCAAAGGACATTGTCAAAAGGAAAAAAAATGGCAACCAACAAATTGGGAAAAGATTTTTACCAACCCTAAATCTAAGAGAGGGCTAATATCCAAGATGTACAAAGAACTCAAGAAGGTAGACTCCAGAGAGCCAAATAACCCTATTAAAAATGGGGTACAGAGATAAATGAATAATTTTCATCTGAGGAATATCGAATGGCTAAGAAGCACCTAAAGAAATGTTCAACATTCTTAGTCATCAGGGAAATTCAAATCAAAACAACCCTGAAATTTCACCTCACACCAATCGGAATGGCTAAGGTCAAACATTCAGGAGAAAACAGGTGCTGGCGATGATGTGGAGAAAGAGGAATACTCCTCCACTGCTGGTGGGGTTAAAAGCAGGTACAACCACTCTGGAAATCAGTCTGGTGGTTCCTCAGAAAACTGGGCATGCATGATGCTACCAGAGGACTCAGCTATACCACTCCCGGGCATATACCCAGAGGATTCCCCAGGATGTAATAAGGACACATGCTCCACTATGTTCAGAGCAGCTCTATTTATAATAGCCAGAAGCTGGAACGAACCTAGATGTTCCTCAAAGGATGAATGGATACAGAAAATGTGGTTTATTTACACTATGGAATAATAGCTATTAAAAACAATGAATTCATAAATTCTTAGGCAAGTGGGTGGAACTGGAGAATGTCATCCTGAGTGAGGCGACCCAATCACAAAAGAACACACATGGTATGTACTCTCTGGTAAGTGGATATTAACACAAAAGCTCAGAATACCCAAGATAAAATTCATAGACCAGAAGAAGCTAAAGAATATGGAAGACCAATGTGGACATGCTTTGGTTCTTCTGAGAAAGGGAACAAAATACTCACAGAAGCAATTATGGAGACAAAGTGTAGAGCAGAGACTGAAGGAAAGGCCACCCAGAGAATGTCCAACCTGGGGATTCATACTATATACAGTCAACAAACCCTGACAGTATTATGGATGACAATAAATGTGTACTAAAAGGAGCCTGTTATGGTTGTCTCTGAAGGGGCCCTGCCAGAGCCTTACAGATACAGAGGCAGATGCTAGCAGCCAACCATTGGACTGAGCACAGGGTCCCCAGTGGAGGATTTGGAGGGCAGTGTGGAGGAGCTGAAGGGTTTTGCAGTCCCATGGGAAGAAATTCGATGTAGGCCAACTAGATGCCCCAGGGTTCCCAGGAACTGAGCCATCAACCTAGGTGTACACTTGGCACCAGACAAAAGTGTGGCAGAGGAATTCCTTATAGGGCATCAGTGAGAGGAGATGTCCTTGTTCCTGTGAAGGCTCTATAGATGCACCAGTGTGGGGAAATGAAGGGCGGGGGAGTTGGGAGTAGGTTGGGTATAGGGGCATATTCTTGGAGGCAGGGTGTGAGAGGATGGGTTGGGGGTTTTCGGGGAGGGGGAGAGGGAGAGGAAGAGGGAAATGGTATAACATTTGAAATGTAATTGAAGAATATATTCAATCAAAAACAGAAAGATGCCCATTAACATACAAGAAGCCAACAGAACTCCAAAAAGACTGGGCCAGGACAGAAATTCTTCTGATCACATAACAATCAAAGCACTAAACTCACTAAAAAAAGAATATTAAAAGAAATAAGGGAAAAAAGTCAAGTAATATAGAAAGGCAGACCTATCAGAATTACACCAGACTTCTTACCAAAAACTATGAAAGCTTGAATATGCTGGACAGGTGTATTACAGATCCTAAGAGAACAAGAATGGCCAGCCSGGGCTACTATAAATATACAAGATAGATAAACAGTTAGCCAAACTAACCAGAGAGAACAGAGACAGTATCTAAATCAATAAAATCATAAATGAAAAGGGAGACATAATAACAGAAAGTGTAGAAATTCAAAAAATCAACAGATCCTACTACAAAAGTTTATACTCATCAAAATTGGAAAATCTTGATGAAATGGACAATTTTCTAGACATATACCAGGTGACAAAGTTAAAACAGGATCACATAAACCAGAAAAACTCTCAATTATCATAGAGGAGGAAAATAAGATATTCCATATGAAAACACAATATCTTTCCCCAAATCCAATTCTACAATGGACATTAGATGGAAAACACAAACACAAGGCTGAAAACTATGCCCTAGCAAAAGCGAGAAGGAAATCTTTCAACAAACCCAAAGAAGACAGCCACACAAAGATAATTCCACATTTAAAAACAAAAATAACAGAAAGTAACACTATTCCTTAATATCACCTGACATCAATGGACTCAATTACCCAAGAAAAAGACATAGACTTTCAGACTGGGTACATAAACAGAACCCAGCACATTTCTGCATACAGGAAATACAACTCAGTGACAAGGACAGACAGATAACATCACTGAGTAAAAGGTTGGAAAACAATTTTCCAAGTGAATGATCCCAAGAAAAAAGCTGGAGTAGCCATTCTAATATTGAATAAAATAGTTTTCAACCAAACATTGTCAAAAAAGATAAGGAGGGATATTTCGTACTGGTCAAAGAAAAAATATACCAAGAGGAAATCTCAATTCTGAATATCTATGCTCCAAATGCAAGGGTAGACCCATTCATAAAATAAACTTTAATAAAGCTCAAAGCACAAATTATACCCCATACAATAATAGTGGGAGACTTCAACACCCCACGCACATTAATAGACAAATCATGGAAACAGAAACTAAACAGAGAAGGTATAAGTAGCAGAAGTTATGAACCAAATGAATCTAACAGTTATTTATAGAACATTTCAACAAGGCAAAAGAATATACTTTCTTCAGCACCTCATGGTTCCTTCTCCAAAACTGACCATATAATTGGCCACAAATCAGGCTTAAACGTATACAAAAAATTAAATAATCCCATACACCCTATCAGATCACCACAAACTAAGGCTGGTCTTAAATGCCAACAAACAAACAAACAACAAAGAAACAAAAACAACTGAAAACAGGCATGCACATGGAAGTCGGACAATGGTATCTTGGTCAAGGAAGAAATAGAGAGAGAAATTCAGAACATTTTAGAATTTAATGAAAGTGAAGACACATAATACTAAAACTTATGGAACACAATGAAAGCGGTGGTAAGAGGAAAACTCATAACTCTAAGCACCTCCAAAAAGAAACTGAAGAAAGTTTAAAATAGCAGCTTGAAAGCAGACCTGAAATCTCTGGAACATAGACAACCAAACACACCCAAGTAGAGTAGACTACAGGAAGTAATCATATTCAGGACTGAAATCAACCAAATAAGAACAAAAAGAACAATACAAAGAATCAATAAAACCAGGAACTGTTTTGTTTTGTTTTATTTTGTTTTTTGAGACAGTCAACAAGATAGATAAACACTTAGCCAAACTAACCAGAGGGAACAGAGACAGTATCTAAATCAATAAAATCATAAATGAACAGGGAGACCCAAGAACGGAAAGTGTAGAAATT
>BDUI01022273.1:20625-32032 GCA_002335545.1 Apodemus speciosus
GGGTATCAATGTGTTAGCATTTTTCTGGATCAGTATATTTCAGAATCCTGATAATGTAATTCCAAGTGAGACACAGCAACAAGGAACATGTGTAATAACTTTAGTTTTGTTTAAAAATATAGATTACATATATACATAGCTACACATGGGAGATAACAATGTTATTCTTAGGGCATTAATGGATAGGTTTGGTTTTCTGTGTTTTACTAAGTTCTCTTGTAATGAATCTGTAGCATATGAGGGCAAAATGTTATGTAAAAAAAAAAAACACAGGAAAAAGCAGGAGAGATGGCTCAGTGGTTAAGAGCATTGGCTGACCGAGGTTGGTTCCTAGTGCGCACATAGCTCCTCACCATCATGTGTAGCTCCTGTCCCAGGAGGCCTGATGTCCAGTTTGGGTCTGAGCTAGCAGTGGGTGAATCTGGTATATAGGCATACACCAAGACAGAAGATTCATACACATAAAACCATAATAATAAAATGTTAAAAAAATAAAATAGAAAGAAATTATTTAAAAAATACTCCATGACTTTCAAGTCCATAGTGTTTACACTGGCTTTACCTTTGTTTTGAAAAGGAAGACTGTGACTGCTTCTCACTTGCTTTTGTTAGTCTTTTCCCGACTGAATCATCTTTCGTTTGTTTTGTTTCATTTTTTCTCTTCCTCCTCTCCTCTCCCTTCCCCTCCTGTCCTCTTCTTCCCCTCCCCTCCCCTCCTTTCTGGCATTTGTATTCTTTCTTTTTGAGCTTTCCATGGGAAACACATTTTGGATGGTAGAATAAAGATTTCAAAGTTTGATTGGAAATTATATGAGCTGTATTCTCCCTAGGAAATTCTTTAGCTCAGCTGTGATGGTCCAAGCACTTGAGGCAGAKGCCGAGGCAGGCTGATCTTAGGAGGTGGGGGTTAGTGTTGTCTAATTCGGTGCTCTAAGAGAGTGTTCTAAGTTGTCTAAGAGGTTACCTAGTGATGCAGTTACTTAATTTTCTCATCAGCTATATTTCATTCGTTATTAGGGGATAAATATTTATGCTAAAACTTTCTTAGTATAGACATATGCTATGGGTAGATTTTTTGTTTTGTTTTCAAAGGTTCGGTCTTTGTGGGCTTCAGTGAATGAGACACTCAGGGTTGTGGAAAAGGAGAGAGAAGTTGTTAGTTCACTCTTCAGTTTTGTCAACCAGTATGATTTGGATGGAGCTAATATTGCTGTTAATATTCCAAGGCTCTTACTTGACAGACTTGAGGAGCAAATATGTCAGGTAAGTTTTGCTATAAAGGGAACATGTTAAAACACTATCACTGCTTTTTTACATTGTCATCTTAGAGATTTTCCACTTGCTGAGTTAATTTATAAGTCTTTGGAAGGCTTCTGCTCCTCAGTACTTTACTTTGGAAAACAAGCCATGGGGGGAGGAGGGATATTCCTCCCAAATTGCTTCCCTTAGCTTCTCTGTCTTCTCATTTATCTTGACGCTCTTAAGCATTCCTTGGGAATGCTTTATCTCCTTTAGCTCTGGGATGGCAATATCTCAGTTTTTCTTGTGGGTTGTCAGAGTGCTGGCCTTAGTTTTTTCTTCTCATCCCTCTTCCTGCCATCTAAATTCTAAGCGAGAGAGGATGTTTTCCACGTTTGTTTTTGTTGTTGTTTTGAGACAGGGTCTGGTCTCTCTATATAGCTCTGGCTGTGCTGGAACTTGCTATGTAGACCAGGCTGGCCTCAAACTCACATACATTGACCTGCCATAGTTTCCCAAGTGCCATGGCTTTAACAGCTTTCTATCAATTTTATTTTTTAAACAGTCTCACTCATTGTATGTTTCTGACCATYCTGGAACTAGCATCATAGGCCCGACTAAAGGCATGCAGCATAATATCTGGTCCCTATCCAGTTTCTTCAACCAAAGCACCATCTGCCTTCATTTCTATCTTCATTTGGGACATTTAATTATATTGCTTACTTATTTTTTCCTTACCATGTACAGTTTACTTAGTACTTACCACATATCAGGTATTGACTGTAGTATACAGAAGGTACATAGATAAAATATTTTGTGANTCAGAAATCCACCTGCCTCTGCCTCCCAAGTGCTGGGATTACAGGCGTGCGCCACCACCGCCCGGCTTCACAGTGGCTCATTATATATTCATACATCTTTAAAATATTTTCTTAATTCTTGGGGAATTTAATACAGTGTGTTATGACTTCCCAGCTCTTCTCAGATCTGCCTTAACTTACCACCCACCCAGCGTCAAGGGGTCACCTCTTACTAACTAATTTGTTTAGATTTTATTTTGTGTGTGTGTGTGTGTGTGTGTGTGTGTGTGTGTGTGTGTGGTGAGAGAAAGAGAGAGAGATTTGGGGTGTTGGTATGCACATGCCATTGTGTACATGTGAAGGTGAGTTTTTTTTTTAATAAAGATTATTTATTTCTCATATATATATGAGCATCCTGTCACTGAGCGTGCACTAGAAGAGGGCATCAGATCCAATTCCAGAGGGTTGTGAGCCACCATGTGGTTGCTGGGGATTGAACTCAGGACCTCTAGAAGAGCAGTTAGTGCTCTTATCCAATGAGGCATCTCTGCAGCCCCAGGTCAGAATTTTTAGGGGTTGTTTTTCTCTTCCATTGAATGTCCTGGGAATTGAACTCAGACTTTCAGTTTTTTATCTGCTGAGCCATCATCTCCCACCAGCTTAAAAGATTTAAAAGATTTATTTGATTTTTCATTGATGTTAGTTCACTTGCACCCYGGAGCTGTAGTGACAGGTGGTTGTGGGCTGCTTTTATGTACWTGTTGGAACTGAACTTGGGTCCTCTGGAAGAGTAACAAGTGCTCTTAACCACTGTGCTGTCTCCATAAAAACCAAAGAAAGAAAAAAATCCAGCCCTGTTATGTAGCTCTGACTGGCCAGGCACTCAGAATAGCCCCCTAAGAGGAAAACCCACCAGGTTAATTAGCACAGCTGTTCACTTTGTATTCTGGATCTGATAAGTGCTCTCCACACTGGTTTGGTTTGGTTTTGCTTTCAAAAAAATTGGCCTTAGAATTTAAAGGTCTTTTGGAATTCAGTTGAGAGTTACTTTTTGTTTTGCTTTCTACAGGGTCTCATGTGAGCCAGGCTGGGTGATTGAGACACCTTGAATTACTTTTTTTGACATTTTTTAAAGAAAATTTATTTATGTGTGTACATTGCGTGTATGTGTGTGTGCTTGTGCTGTGTATACATGGGCCGTGGCACACGTGTGAAGGCCAGCCACAGCTGCTTGGCTYGTTCTCTCCTACCTTTACTGGGGTCTAGGGGTCAAACTCAGGTTATCAAGCTCACAGGACTCTGAACAGAAGAGTCCCACTATACATGTAACATAGTTGCTGTGGAGCAAGATTGACAGGAGAAACTGAGTTTGGAGATGAAATAATAAGTCTTTTTGTTAGTTAAAAAGAATTTGATCCACAAAATTAAAGTTTTTATGTTAATAAAAAAGAATATCTGTACATGAGAAGTACAAGAAGCCCTTTGTGCATCTAAGTCTCTGAAGTAGGTTAAAATTTTATAAATTACTATTTTCATTATTAAAATAAGACAGGATATTGCATAATAACATGCACTTCTATAAACACACATATTTTCATTAYTATAGTGTGTTCTTTTTATGGCCTGGAAAGGGAGCAATATAAAACGTACTTAATATAACCACACTAGCATTGGGGTTTAAGGTGGGTGAACTGGTATTTGCTTTTTTCATATTTAAAAATAATTTATATTCTTTTTTCTTTTTTTAGTTCATTTCTTTGTGCTGAAAATTTCAGGATTTCATGTAGGACAATGTATATACTTGCATTTTATCCTTGCTATGGGATTTTAGCTTTAAGTGCTATTAAAAATACATCTACCTTGCCAATTCTCCAGAGTAATCTTCTAAAAGAGAAACAATTTATTGTTATGTGTGTAGGAGGGCTCAAGATTGTGTATGTGTAAAAGTCAGAGGGCAATTGAGAGTTGATACTCTGTTTGGGATCTGGGAATCCTGCTCACGTTCTCAGGTCACGTGGTGAGTGTTCGCCACCAAGATGCCTCCACAGCCCTGTTTGGAGACAGTCTCGCTTTGTAGTCCAGTCTGGCTTAGAACTTGATCTCCTTGCTTCAACTTCTGAAATTACAGGTGTGTGCTACCGTGCTTGGATGAAAGAATATGAAAGTCTTTGCTATTGTGAAATTGTATTATTAGCATGGCAAAAGAATATGAAAGTCTTTGCTATATGAAATTGTATTATTAGCATGCTGAGAACATTGTAATAATGCAATTCTAGTTAGTTGAATTAATTTTTAAGTTGTATACAAATTGTTGTATGTCATCATTTAACCTTATAAAAATACTATAGGCATAAAAATATATAGTAAGAAACTTGGAGTTAATTGGGAGAGTGATACACAAGTTGGGCAGAAGTGTTGCTCCAGTTGTCACTAGACCTCCCCAGAGTAAACTGCCTTTTGATGACCAGGGCGAATTGAGTGAAATCGTCATGGACAGATACGGGGCAGACAATTTCTTACTCAGATACATCAAGTTAGTAGATGTCTCCCTCCANTATGTGTGTATGTGTACCTGGTATTCATGGATGCCAGAAGAGGGCTGTATAGTAGGAGAGCCTTCAGAAATGAACGTGAGTCCTGCAGGAGCACCAAGTGCTCTTAACTAACTGCTGTGCGTCTTTCYAGCCCCTCTTCATTTTTCATTGCATCTATTTRTATTTCCTTTTTTGCTAGATTTTTACCCTTATGCATGATGTAAGAGTGATGTGTGAGTTCTTTGACAATTTTTATAGGATTGAAATTATTTACATAGTTTTATGTTTAGGTGATTATTGATATTTCCCCCCACTCTTTCTTAAAGTAATGTTATATRATAGTAAAAAAACATCAGTATGTAAGTTTATTACCATAAGAACATACTGATCTTTGCTTCTTCCCCTTCTGAATCTTTAGTTGCAGATAGGAAATGTGTATGAGGCTGGAAAATTGAACCTCTTAACAATTATTCAGTTGTTAAATGAAGTCTTGAAAGTAATGAAATATGAACATTGTAAGGCTGGCCAAGCAAGATCGACAATAGACCTCCACTACCTTGAAAAAGAAACCAAATTTCAGAGGGAGAGATTATCAGATATGAAGCATGTGAGGTACAGAGAACGCTCTTTTGTATGTTACTGTGGAATGGATAGGGTGGCTTTCTCGGCAGAAGTGTAATTCTTCAGCTTTGGTGAATAAGTTAAGACATGCTGGTATTTAAGTGCAATAGTAGGTATATGATTGTTTTTTTGTTTTAAAAGGAGAAAAAGTATATTTTAAGTTTTGAAGAGTCACTTGTTAAATTTGTATGTAATTTAATGGTTAATCTTTCTTTTATATCCTTCTCTGCCCTAGTACTATTGTTTTAAATTATGCTACATTTTTATTTGTCCTTCAAATACAGTATTTCTTATGATATCATAGGCATAAAATAAAAGAGACCGTCACTGCAATAAGACAGTCGACTGTTGAAAAGGAACAAAAGTGGTATATGAAGTGGAAAGGCTTTCTTGGTGCATCTCCTTTCAGGCTAATTAAAGGCGGGCCTGCAGTAAGTAATACAKACTTGTGTTTTTAGAAGACTTTAATTTTCTGCAATTCTGTCTTTAAGTTTTAGCAATTTTTTAGTTTATAATGCTATAGTAACTTAGAAATGTGTGTGTATCCGTGTGTGTATTACATACATCATTGTATATATTGTGTGTATGATGGGTGGGGAGCACACATGTGCCATGGTGCATATGAAGAAGGCACAGGCTGCTTTTTATGGAGTCTATTCTTTCCTTCCACCTCTGTTCTTGGGACTGAATTCAGGCCTCAGGCTTGCCAGGCAAGTATTAAATTATGACCTGCTGAGCCAGCTCACTGCCCGTTATCTTTCTGTTTTAAGACAGTTTCTTGTATTCCAGATTGGCCTTAAACTTGATATGTAGCCTATGCGGATTCTCCTGCATCTGCTTTGCAGAGATAGGTACCTTTTGCGTAGATATGTATGTACGCGAGGGAGCACTAGGATATAAGTGTGTGCTACTGTGCAGTTGAAATGTTTAAAAATGTAATAATTTTATAATAGTTTTTCATCAAGCTGCTGTTATCTATAGTTAACTCATTTTAAGTTCAGAGGCTAAAAAGAATACTATTAAGTAAAATTGAAAACATAGAAATATTGTATCCTTTTATTTAAAAAAATGTTTGCAGGGGCTGAAGAGGTGGTTCATCAGGTAAGCCCATTGGCTGCTCTTCCAAGAAGACTGGGGTTTAATTTCTAGTCCGCATGGTGGCTCATAACCAGCTAAAATTCAATTTTTAGGTATCTGGTGCCGTCTTCTGGGCTCTGTGGGCACCASACACACACATAYAGTGTTCAGACATATATATAAGCAAAACCTATACATATGAATAGTCACGGGATAAATGGTAATTTATTGTTAGGGAAAAAAATTTACTTGTAGATGAACTTAGCTTTGTCATTATGGTTGTTCACGCACGTGCTTACTTAATCTTGTGAATTCTGTGTTTAAGGCTGTGGATCTTTTGCCTCCCATGTCTCCCCTTTCGTTTGATCCTGTGTCCGAGGAAGTATATGCAAAGAGCATACTCTTTAAGTATCCTGCTTNAGCCTTTTCCCTTACCCTGTGCTTCATCCTCGGATACAAACAGTTTCACACTCCTTGAGAAGGTATGGTCTAAAGCAATTTTCATTATTGTGAAACTTGGCCTTGCTAATTGGCCCAAGCTTGTCTTGAACTCACTGTGTAGCCCAGGCCAATCTTGAAGTCACGGTAATTCTCTTGCCCCAGCCTCCCAAATACAGGTACATAGCTTGCCTTTAAAAACAGCTTCAGCTAATTGTGACAGTAGTGATTTATAAGGTATTTTTGGTGACTTAATTACAGTCAAGATTTTTTTCCTCTCATTCTCATGCCATTTYTATCCTCTTGCTAAATGAGAACATGAAATTATTTAGATCTGCCATTTAAAGAGCTTCAATGCCAGCCATGATCATTAAGTTATAATGCATGTCTCTTTTCAGGATCCAAATAGGAGGACTCCCAAAGAGAAAAACATGACAAGAAAAACATACAAGAAAACAGCAGRCTCTAAAGTGGAAGACTTTCCTTTACCAGATAGTGCAAAGAATGCAGAGAATAGTGTATCCAAAGGGTCTCTGCCACTGAAGAAGAGTGATCCATTCCAGAAAGAGCAGGATCATCTGGTAGAGGAGGTTAGAAAAGGATTTTTAATAAATATGCTTATATAGTTGTGATTTTTTTTTTTTCTAAGTTGTGTTGGGATAAAAAGTGAAGAGGAGGTAATTGTTGAGAAATTTGAAGTAAAGGAGCCACAGATAATAAAACTGAAGGCTAGGGACTGGAGAGATTGTTTGGTTGTTGGGGAAGAGCATGTRCTGCTTGCTCTTCAGAGGACCTGGACTGCCTGCAGCACACCAGGGAGCATCTGCTGCCTCTGCCAGTGCTGTGCTGCTGGCTGCTGTGCCCGGCTTCCCGCTGCATGCTGTCATGTTTCTGTTTCTGTCTGGCCTTGCTCATTTTTCTTTTTCTTTTTCTTTTTTTCTTTTCTTTTTTTTAATTTTTCTTTTGTTCTTTTGTAGGTTGCCAGAGTAGTTCTGTGTGATTCACCTCAGCTCTCTGAGGGAAAAGAAGTTAAATTGGAGGAGCTAATCGACACTTTAATTTCTAATCCCTTTTTAACGAGGAAACAAATTCCCCGGACTCCAGAAAACTTGAGTAAGTTAATGCTCTCTGTTCTAAGACTGATGATCTGACAGTTCTTTGGAAACAATTTAAATTGTACTTCTTGTTTAGCTGACAGTGACTCTTCTGATATAATGGAATTCTGTTGAAGTATTCAGCACGATCACTCACATTTTACAACCATCTTTTATCAGTAATCTTTTGTGACTTCAGAGTACCTCCAGAGAAGTCCTGATATTATAATCTTTAGTTGTTTTACTTGRCTTTTTCTTTTTAAAGATTTATTTATTATTATATCTAAGTACACCATAGCTGTCTTCAGACACACTAGAAGAGGGTGTCAGATCTCTTTACGGATGGTTGTGAGCTACCATGTGGGTGCTGGGATTTGAACTCAGGACCTCTGGGAGAACAGTCAGTGCTCTTACCCACTGAGTCACCGCTCCAGCCCTTTACTTGGCTATTTTATTTGGTTATTTAAAAAAAATTGTGGAGCCAGTTGTGCCATCTTCTACATGGCAGAGAGTGGACTCCTGGAAGTTGTCCTCTGACCTCCATCCATGCATCATAGCATGTGTGTAGTTATGCGCACATACAGACATGCACCTAATAAACAAATGAGTAAATTCAGTAAATGTACTAAGAAAAACTCTCACCTTCAGGTCAGATGTCCACTTTTAGGGAGTATGGTGATTTTGCTTTCCATTCAGCCNATTTACTTGTAGATGAACTTAGCTTTGTCATTATGGTTGTTCACGCACGTGCTTACTTAATCTTGTGAATTCTGTGTTTAAGGCTGTGGATCTTTTGCCTCCCATGTCTCCCCTTTCGTTTGATCCTGTGTCCGAGGAAGTATATGCAAAGAGCATACTCTTTAAGTATCCTGCTTCGCTTCCAGGTTGGTAAGCTCCCTTCACTTCCTTTTAAAGACAGTGTCTCATTGTGACACTTCGACTGAGCTGGAACTTACTGTGCAGATCAGGCTGGCCTGGAACTCCAAGCTGTTCTCCTGCCTCTGCCTCCTGAGTGCTGGGTATACAGGCCTGCACTACTGCCAAAGGCTTATAAGTTATTTATATTTCTTCAATTATTTTTTACACTTATGTGTATGCAAATTTATGTGTATGTGCATGTACACACTATGGTACGTGCGTAGAGGTCACAGGACAACCTGATTCTCTCCTTTTACCAAGTGGTACCCTAGCATCAAACACAGATAATCAGGCAAGGTGGCAAGCGCCTTCACCCGCTTTCCAGTTATTTTTATTGTGAAATATATATAGCATAAAATTGCTGCTTTGGTCACAAAAAGTTATGAAAAAGGATAGAATCATCATTTGCAAAAAATGAATGCTTCAGCCTCTCTGAGGGCTGGGATTAAAGATGTGAGCCGCCAAACCTGGCATTCATTTAGTATTGGACAGTAGTTTGCCTGGATTAGAACCCGAGGTTGACAGATCTTTAGGACTTCGATGGTTAAGTCTGGGTTCCTGCCTTCTGTTATCATAGACACACTAACCTAACCATCTATCTCATTGTCACTCACTTGTACATAATTAGGTTATAATCTATGGTTGCTTATAAGATTTCTTTTTTATATTATGCAGGTTTATTGGGGCACTCCTAAATGTAGGTTTGTGTTTAATTATTGGGTTATGTGGATGTGTATATGTGTATTCTAGAAGCTCATTTTCARAGCTCAAGAGTTTGTTTTCCTGTGTCTTCTCTAATATTGCCTGTCTTTAATTTTTAAAAAATTCATGTGTGCACACACATGCATGTGCATGAACTTGTGCATGAGGATGCCTGTGGASGACTGTAGAGTGTCAGATACAGAGCCAGAGTTACGACATTGTGAGCTGCCTGATGTAGGTGCTGGGAACCAAATTCTTATAAAAGCAATAAGTACTTTACTGAGCCATCTCCAGTTTCATCTTTCATTCTAAAATCCATGCCTTCTAAACTTTTAGTAAGTTTCTGTTTTGTGATTGTGACACATTTGGTTTTAGGTGTTGTGTAACTTGTACCCAGGGCAGCCTCAAACTTGAGATTCTCTTGTCTTAGCCTCGGAAGTGCTGAGATTACAGTTGTGTGATACCACGAATATGTAGAGCTTCTACTTCTGACTTTCATCTCTGTTAGGTTCTCATTGGTATATACAGATTCTTATATTCTTGGGCTTTGTTCATTGTAGTTGAACCAATTTAAACTTATCTCCATCTAGCTTACAATTGAGTGAGACTCAGACTATGTATGGTTATATTATTTAGCTTTGACAGTTATGGGGGGTGATCCCTAATCTACTTTCTTAACTGCTGGTCTGGCTCCTGTACCAGCAGTGTGCCCCAGAAACTTGCTGTTTTTCCCTGCCATGTGCTCATGGCTCATCTCTCTCATGGTGGCTTCCTTGTCTGTGCTCTTCTTCTCCCCTCTCTGCCTGGAATCCCAAGCAGGTAACAGAGAACCTACCTACCTCTAATCCCTGTAGTAATTAATTGGCTGTAGCCATTYTTATTCAACCATTAGTTTTAAATTAAGGGGCAAGGTTTGCACTTGGGGTACAGAATTTAGCATTACAATACATAGCAACAAATAAACCTCAACAGTTAATGGCTATTTTCCTTAGATCTCTTTCGTAGTTTACTATTTTGGTTAGTTTAATGTGCCTTTCTTTTTAACCTRTTTTAACACTTAGTRTGCATTATTGTTTACTTTGAGAAGCTGAATTTGTCCTTTTCTTCCCTTTTTTTCTTAGTTTTTGATTAATTTAGTGTGTATGTGCATGTGCACATGGATGTACACAATACAGCTCATTTTTGGAGAAGAGCTTGCAGGAGTTGGTTCTGTCCTTCTGTCAAGCATGGCCAGGAGTTGGAGATGAACTTAGGTCCTTAATCAGTAAATGCATTTCCTGCTGAGCTCTCTTGTTAGCCTGGCCTTTCTAAACTGGCTGAGGTGACCTTGAACTTGAGATCTTTGTGCTTCCATCTCCTAAGTGATTAGATTACAGGCATGGGTGTATTGTAGGCACTCATTATCAACTGAGTTATGTCCCCAAAMTGAGAAGTCTTATTTACTTCTTTTTTTAAAACTGCTTCATTTCATAGTCTAATGTATTTTGGTTTCTTTCTTCTTGCTCATACCTTTTAATTAAACTGTTTTCATTTTCTTCCCATTTATTTATTTATTTTATTTATTTATTTATTTATTTATTTATTTATTTTGTATCTAAGATATTCTTACTCCTATGTGTTCTTGCTGATTCTCATGGTTGTTTGCTTCTTATTGAAATATTTGGTTGTAGTTTCACCTTTACTGAGTCTCTCCACATGGAGAGGAGCCCATGCTGGCCTGGAGCTCATTATGTAGCATAAGCTAATCTTGAACTCAGCTTTCCCCCCACCCCCTCTCTCTCATTTTTGTTATTTTTTTTTAAAGATAAAGTTTCTCTGTGTAGCCCTGGTTGTCCAGGAACTCACTCTGAGGACCAGGGTGACCTTGAACTCACAGAGATCTGCCTGCCTCTGCCTCCTAAGTTCTGGGATTAAATAAATGATTTATTTTTATTTTATGAGCATTGGTATTTATGCCTGTGTGAGAGTATTGGGTCCCCTGCAA
>BDUI01022277.1:27258-40449 GCA_002335545.1 Apodemus speciosus
TATTATAAAGTCATTTCCATTTACATTTATATTATTTTCATTTTYAGAAATTATTAATAATTTTCAAAGTCTCATCAGAATTTTAAATAAGTGCAAATATACATTCTTATTGTAGTTTTCATCAACTTTTGGGAATGTTGTTGATGTTCTTTTTACCAAGAGAAATTTAAAAATATAGAAAACTGCATTGTTTTTACTTATTCCCAATAAAAAGAAATGAAGACTTCTATCTGTCCATTTTTATCAGGTTTCAGTGTGGTCAGGTTTTAAATCATTCTTTCTTTAAGAGATTTGAAATGATATGGCATGGTTCTTTTAATTTTCATTGGTCTAATTCCAAGCAAGATTGAGATTTCCCCCCCCCCATTGGATGGCTACACCATTTTATTTTAAAACCAAAATGGTGTGAGAGATTTTATTTCTGCTTTCTTTCTAGCAAATGTTATTATCTAGTTTATTATTATTATTATTATCATCATCATCATTATTATAGCCAGTTTAGTGCTTTCATCATGTTTGCTACTATACCATGTAATTGTTTTGATTTGCATTTTCCTAACAGCCAATGATACTGAGCCCCTTTAGTTTATTGGCCATTTTCGTATTTTCTTTGAGGTAATGAATGTTTAAATATTTCGCACATTTTAAAATTTAGACCCCAATGTCAGCATGAAGTAGCCAGATATCATGATGACTCTATTTCTACTTTACCATCAACTCTTTATAGTATTTCTTTTTTAATTAAAGCAAAATAAGGGAATGTTGGTACTCTGTCTGGATTCCACCCTACAATGACTTGGCAACAGATGGGTATACCTGGCTCACTATAAGAGGGGCTGCTTGGCCCCTCTTCTCCCTTTCTCTCTCTCTCTCTCTCTCTCTCTCTCTCTCTCTCTCTCTCTCTCTCTCTCTCTCTCTCTCTCTCTCTCTCTCATTTCTTGGCTCTCTTGCAATTTTGTTCTCTCTTGGCCTCTTGGCCTCTTCCATTCCCTCTTCCCTTCCCCCCTTCTCTCCATGTGGTCATGGCCTGCCTCTATTTCTCTCCTCTCTCCTCTCTACTTTTCTCTGCCTCTACTACTCTCTTAGCCCCCCTCCCCATGTGCTAAATAAACTCTATTCTACATTATAAAGGAAAAAAATTGGTGATGAAACAGTTTATTTGTTTTCCCTTCAACATTATAGTCCTTCATTAAAGGAAGTCAGAGCATCATAATTCCCAGGGCTGGGATCTTAAATTGAATACAAAGGACAAAATACATAGACATCATTTTCTGATTATGACACTACCATTATATTACATGTACAAGGACTGTCAAGGACTGTGACTGCAGATCACTGATAGAATTCTCATCTAGAATGCACAAAGCTCCAGTTTCACTAGGTTCAACTTTAAATATAACAATGAATAAAACAAGAAAACTAGCACAGGATAAAGCACATTAGCATTTTTGTCATGGGGGCAGAGAGAGGTTCATAAGGCCCATCACCTCCCAAAGTTTATAGAGAAATTATTAGTGGTTGCTTAATGGAAGAGCTCACAAAACCCCAACCCTCCCCCAAGATTTAAGTGGCTAATGGTTGCTGGAAAGGGAGGCATTTTCTTCAGTGTTATAGCTTCATAAAAATTGCCTATTTTATATTAAGTAACTATTGAAACTCCTTAGTTCCCTGTTAGATTTACATAAAACATTTTTTGCTCTGCAGTTGATATCATGGCTGAGATGAAAAGATGTATGTTTATCTTCCCAGTAGGAGTRTATATTTCTGTGCAGTATGACTTCATATAATATGGGCAGCTGCCTCGTGCTCTTACTACCACAACTGGAGCCTCACTCATTGCCATACTTTTTCCCCCAGGGTGGATAATGTCCTCACAGTAAAAAATAAGTCTTTCTTTCTCAATACTGCTTTTGCCTGGTAATTTGTCCTAGAACTGGAGAAAGTAACTAATACACCTGTTTCTATGATATTTCAGGAAGTATATTAGTGAATATACCAAGTTTTATATGCTTCCAGGGCAGCATGTGGTTTTCACGACTCTTGAAATCTGTTCCTTTCAGCACTGCCAGCCATTGTTTCGTATAACTTGTTACTCTGTTGTTTAAAAATTTGTGTTTTTCCCTTCTTTTTTCCTTTTTTTTTTTAAATTGAATATCATCATCATTTACATTGCCATGGTAAAAACCTTTCCCAATTTCCCTCATCCCCAAAGCCCCTCAAACCCTCCTTCCTCCCCCTGCCACCACGTATATGCCCCTCCACCCAACACACTCCCCCCTTGATTTCCCTTTGTTCGAGCCTCTGTTGAGCCTTGACCTGACCAAGGACCACTCCTCCCACTGATGCCTGACAAGGCATTCCTCTGCCACATTTTTGGCTGGAACCATGTGTGTCCCTTGGTTGATGGTTCAGTCCCTGGGAGTCTTGGGGCATCTGGGTGGCCGAAATCATTGTTCTTCCCATAGGGCTGTAAGCCCCTTCAGCTCTTCTGGACCTCCCTCTAGCTCCTCCATTGGGGATCCCATGCCCAGTCCAATAGTTGGTTGCTAGCATCTGCCTCTGTATTTGTAGGCTCTGGCAGGGCCCCTCTGGAGACAACCATTGCATGCTCCTTTTGGAAGCATTTGGAAGCAAAAATTTGGTTTTATAGTCATTGCTTTTGTAGAATTTCCTTTTCTCTTTGCTTATGGAACCACAGCAGGGGATCAGGATCTTCTTCCCAATTCCTACCACTTAGTTTGGTGTTCTCTACTGGTGCTCAGTATTACTGACATTCATTTGACATTCAGTATTTATATGTTTTTTCAAGTCTCTTAAACAGATATACCAAGTCTCTTACACGAAGGATGTCCTTTCCTTTTCTACCTCTTGAAACCTTGTTTCACTTATTTTCCATATATGGGGTGATTCAGAAAAGTGATGTTTTCCCTACTCAATCATCTTCCCTTCATTATTTATGGAATTTTGGAGAAAGTGTCATATTATAGACCAGGTTATATAATAACTCAGTGAATAGCCCATGCTTATCTCCTAGTATTATTGTATCAGATACCCATTGAAAGACATGCTTATAGTTGCTGTATTCAAATGAACTCAAAGTATTTTTGCAGAAGAACATATTAAAATGTATTCTATAACATTTTAATAAGTTCTTTCAGACTATATTATTTTAAAAAAATAAAGCTTGACAAATTTTTGTTTTTTAAGTCTAAAAATTCATCATAATAGTCAAACTTTCGCCAAAAATACAAGATTTTAGATATAAGAATATATATTTTATTTTTGATTATTTTTCAACTGCAGATGATGAAATCAGGACTTTGCACATGATGGTCAAGAACTCTACTACTTAACTAAACCCTAGGCCTGATACAGAGATTTAAAATCAAAACATAAGTTTGTCAAAAGTCTACTGGTTTTGAATATTTTATAAATTTGTAACTATTTGTTAAAGCTTTCCATTAGGCTCCTTCCTTTCTTTCAGTTCTTTTGTGCTGATAATATTGTTCTTTCCTGACATTTCATAGTCATGACTTTACATAAAGAATTCGAGAGAAGAGGCAAGGGAAAACTAGAGAAATACATAAAAGGGATAAAGGTATGTGCTATAGAATTTATTAATAAAATTTCATTTTAAAATTTCAAATCAGCCAGGCATACACAGACCAACCCTGTCTTAAAAAAGAAAAACAAATTCAGGTCTGAGGAAAAGGCATAGCACGTAAGAAAAGAACGTCCTCTTCCAGAAGACCTATGTTGACTTCCTAGCACACATACTATGCAGCACACAAACACCTTTAAGTCTGCCTTACAAGACAATTTGATATCCTGTTTTGACATCCTTGGGCAATGGCACTCATGTACATTGTAGGCCTTCCTATTCAGATGTGAAGATGTCCTATTACTGAGAAGCCCAGGAATTAAACAGGAATAACACAGGAATTATGAGGGCAGAATGTATCCCAGTGGAAAAGTATTATGAGACATGGTAGCCCAGGAAGCACACAGCTCTAAGGTAGGACAGTGTCCCAATGTAAAGGCATCCTGAGAGAAGAGAGTCCAGGATCCATTCATCTCAGCTTCTTCATCAGAGGCATTGCAGCTCCTAGGGGAGTGTGATGGTTTGTATATGCTTGGGCCAGAGAGTGGCACTATTAAAAGTTGTAGCCTTGTTGGAGTAGGTGTGTTAGTGTGGGTATGGACTTCAATATCCTAGTCCTAGCTGCCTGAAAGTGAGTCTTCCACTAGCCTCCTTCAGAAGAAGATGTTGAACACTTAGGTCTTCTTGTACTTTGCCTGCCTGGATGCTGCTGTGTTCCTGCCTTGACAATAATGGGCTGAACTTCTGAACTTGTAAGACAGCCCCAGTTACATGTTTTCCTTATAAGAGTTGGCTTGGTCATGGGGTCTGTTCACCACAGTAAAACCCTAACTAAGCTCAGGTAAGGAGCTCAGGAGCCTCAGCCCTGCTCCTTCTTGCCAGGAAGGGCTTGGTTGCTGTACCTCCCCAGGAAGGGAGAAAACTACTTTCTTTCCTTGAGGGTTTACAAAGTTTATGAACTATACAAGGTTTACACAGGGAGTTCAGAGAAAGTCTTTCCTGCCACATGATTGGAGTGAATAGTCAACATTTCCATTTTTGTTTAGTATTGATTAATAATCAGGACTGGAAAAGTGAGGAAACTTCATCACTACATGACATCCTGCTGAATGTGGGCTTGGAAGTCACATTTGCACTGTTCATCTCTCCTGCTACTGTGTGTGGGTTTGAAGTCTATGGATCTTCACTGTTAAGGTATAGCTCACAGTTGCAGGCCTCTGATTCAGAGGTAAGAGACTTTAATCCTGTAAGAAAAAAATTTTAAAAGTCTGGTTAGAAATCTTTTGAATCTCTTGTTGAAGGAATCTAGACAAGAGGTTTGTGAGGCAGGGTATGATTTGTAGGCATAGAAGGGGGTGGATAGGAAGGATATTATCCAATTCCATATTAAACTAATAATCCACTGGCCAGTGGAACCAAGCTGTTTAGGGATCAAGCTGTTTTCTACATTTTCAGAGATCTATTTGGAGTCATCAGATCTTATCTTTTATTGTGCTCATTGTTAGAAAATCTAATCTTCACCAATTATGTAGCACCAAGTGGCCGGTGTGACCATTTGGACCTGGAGAATAAGGATATTCTGTGCCATTCATTAGGGATCCTGAATAAACTGAGAGGAAAACCTATAGTAAATAGCTAGAGAAGTAGTCCTGCCATTCCAATAGTAATACCAACAGCTACACCCAGTATTGCAAGGAAAGGCAGAAACTGAACTGTTTCCTTTTTAAGACTTGTTGTTCTACATCCTACAATGAATGGCAAATGGCAAAGGTTCTTCAGTAGGTACCACCTCTAGCTTTGGAAAAAAGAGCACCAGGACATCAGTCCTATACAACTCAGTGAATAGGCAGAGGTAGTTGAGTGCCACAAAAATTGGATGCATTGTGAACACTCGGGGAATAGGGATGTGGTAGTTGTCTTAAGGGTTAAGGTATTATTGCTCTCTGCAGGATCTAGTGTGTTCACAAAGTATGCCCACTGAGGAGTTATAGCAGACTGAAATAGCCAAGAGAGCCTCCATAAGTCTCTGGTCAATGTCAATAGTAATACCTAGTTTTGACATAGAGAAAACATAGGAGATGGGTGTTTTAGAAATTCACTTAGGTGTTATAGGGATTGTGGAAATATTTTGACAATCTTCTGGTGAGCAGTCTCCAAACCCCATCACATGCATGGTCTAATTAGACAACTGAGTATAGGTTTTCTGAACCTCAAATCTTCAAAAGTAGTATTCACTACTGATGTGAGTAAGCAAGAGGATGTGGAAGTAGATGTAGGCATAATCCAGTGGGATTGGGCTCAGATCTCAAGAGGTTAGGAGGCCCATTCTTCTGAACTCAAAAGCAAGCTGTTATACCTTTTGACTTTCTGAAATTTAAGAGAGAACAGGCAAGTTCGTTGAGATTTTAAAAGGATTACCTTGAGATAATTGATTGAGATTAAAAAGGTGAATCCAGTGAGGGAAGTCACCAAGTTAAGCTTCAGTTTTCATAATAAAGATAACCCTGAAGGGGGCCTGTCTATTTAGGAGAAAGAGGAGTAGGATTGGGACCAGGAGGAGAGATAGAGACAATGATAACTATATCCCAATGTTGGTTGAGGAGGAAAGGTGGTCAGAATGAGGCTGGGACAAGGATTAGTGTGTGTACTTCCAATGGAGCATGTAAAATAGCATTAGTAATCTATTTTAGAAAAGGTAGAACCTCAGGGCTAGGTTATTAATAGGCTTTATTAAAGTGAGATAGAGCCTAGCTACAAGGGTGAAAGCTTTGGTGCAGATAAGATAATATTTGTCAAGTTTCTCAAGATGACAGTGAGGAGGTAGGTTGTAGAACAAGCATAGCTTGTAGCTTGTGAGAACTCAGGTCTCTGAGATCTGTGGCTAAAGCTGCCTCATCAGCTTTGTTATTTCATCTCTGAAGGAATGTCAGAGAGTAAAGTATGAGGGTTTGTTACCACATGGTAAAGAGGACGCACTACCAAGTTAAGTTAAAGATCCAGAACCAAACAATATGTTCCACAGAGATTTTTAACTGCAAATATGAGGGTGTTACAGGAGGAAGTTGTGGGGTATAGAAGTTCTTGTAAAGGTCAGAGAGAAGGGGCTTAAGTCCCCTGAGACTTTGCAAAGAGAGTATGTGTTGTGCTTGGGTGACATATTCCGTGTGGTTTTGTAATTGAATGAGTGCAGGATGATGTTTAGCTATGGAAGGGTTTTGGGTATCTCATACCTGAGAAGCTAGTAATGGAAAAGTTGTGTCTGATTTTGTAGTTTGGAATAGAACAAGGAGAGAAATAGCTGGCAAGGCTTGCATAAAGCAAATGCAGGGGAAAAAAGAAGTAATGAATATAATTTTTGCTAGGAGGTCCCTTACATGTTGATACAACTAAGAAGTAATATGTAAAATATATACTCCTAAATATACAGCTATGTGGTAGGGTACAGTGAACCTGGAAAGGCTGTCAATAGGAAAACAGGAAGGAGAGGTGGGTCCCTAGAACTCTATCAGGAAATTAATAGGTGGCCTCAGCAACCAGAAAGGATGAGATTGAACACCTTGACACCTGATGACTACCCAAGGCTTCCTGTCCCATACAGTTGTGGTCAGGCTAAGAGAGTTTGGGCCACTTCAGTTGTCCATGGCCAGACCTAGCAGATCAGCTGGAGGGCCTCCTTGGGTCAGATACTCTCATACCTTGAGGGACACAAGGCTAGTCATTATTCCAATGTCCCCATTGATGGCATCTTGGACATAGTTATAATGACTTATGAGGTTAAGGACAGGCACTAGCCAAGTGTCCTTTTCTGACTATGTTTAAAACAAGGATGTGGAGGTTCTCAGGCTTTGAGACACTCCAGAGCCTGGGAAGCTAATGAAGCTAGCCGAAAGATCTTAGCATCAGACTTTTTTTTTTAAATTTTAATTGAATATCATCTTCATTTACATTGCCAATTGTAAAACCTTTCCCAATTTCCCCCCTCCCCAAAGACTCCCAACCCCTTCTCCCACCCCCTGCCTCCATGTATATGCTCCCAGCACCCGACCCACTCCCACCTCCTCTCCCCTCTATTTCCCTTTGTTTGGGCATCTATTGAGCCTTCACCTGACCAAGGACCACTCCTCCCACAGATGTCCAACAAGGCATTCCTCTGCCACATTTTTGGCTGGAACCATGTGTAGTTCTTGGTTGATAGTTTAGTCCCTGGGAGTCCTGGGGCATCTGGGTGGCCAAAATCATTGTTCTTCCCATGGGCTGCAACCCCCCTCAGCTCCTCTGAACCACCCTCCAGCTCCTCCATTGGGGACCCCACGCCCAGTCCAATGGTTGGCTGCTAGCATCTGCCTCTAGCATCAGACATTTTTATTTTCAGGCTTTTTCATCCCTTCTGTGGTATACCTTAAAGACCATAGTTAAGATCCCTGCCTTTGGAGTCAGGTTCCTTTCTCTAGATATTTTTCCCCAATACCAGAGAACTCTGAGAGAAGTAGGTCATAAGGAGTTGTCTTCCACCTGGAATCTCAGATTCTAGATTGGTATAATTATAAGAGGGCATTTGTAAGGTGCTCTAGAAATTGAGATGGGTTTTCATGTTTGTCCAGGATGAATTCTCAGACATTTTCTTAATTTATGACTGTAAGGGCAGCCATACTAAATCTGGTAAAAGAACAAGTTATGAATTGATCCATAGTTCAGAAGTCCCCTGGGGTATTATAATACCATCCAGGATCCTGGCTGGAGACTGTCTCAGTCTCAGTAAGGTGGGTAGCATCAGTTTGTTAGATTTCATCTGTATGTGCCATAGCCTGATTTCAAACTTTCCTGTGCTCCTCAGGGAGAAGAGTGTTTGTAAGGATCAAATAGACATCATGTAAACTGATATTATAAGATTGGGTAATTTACTAGAATTCCGTAATAAAGGTGGGAGAACCAGCAGTATAGCTCCCTAGTCTCTTCTCTACTTGATAGAATTTGCTTAATGAAAAAGATGTCATCCACCCTAGTAACTTCCTGCAAATAGCCTTGGTCCTCTTAGGCTAGGTACAGGGAGATGAAGGAGGTCATTTGGTAGAGTAGGAGTGTGTATCAGGAAGCCTAGGCGATGCTGGTGTGACAAAGTGGGTGTCAGAGAAAGCTCATTTTGGTAATCTTTACTGAAGAGGGAGAAAAGGTGAGGAATTGGAAGAGAAGATAAAGTTTTGGGTTAAAGCTGATAGGGTGAAGGGAAACAATACTTGGAAGTAGGGAATCTCTTTCCATTTCCCCCAGTGGTTGGACATATTTGTAAAGGTTCTGAATAGTATTGGGTCTACAGTGCTGTTGTTTTGCCCTTTATACTGATTGTCTATGGGATATGGAGGCCAAATTTGGTTGCAAAGGTGAAATAGATATGGGGATCTTCAGTGCCAGATGGATAGGCTGGGGGTTTTATAAAAGATATTCCAAGGGTGAATGAGAGGATACAGAAGACCCTATTCCTGAGGATGAGAAAGGGGAAGAAGGAATGAAACAAGCCATTCAGTGGGTTGTCATGTACTCAACAGGGTTCAGAGCTTAGCCTGGATAAGCCCAGAGAGGCAGAAGATAAGAAGGTGGAATAAGGATCAGTGAAGAAGGCAAGTAAGGTGACAATGGCCCTATAGGGCCTCAGAAACTGCAAGATTGCCATGCCAATGTAGGGATATAATAGGGCCAACCTTAACTGTGGCTGGGGTAGCTCTACCTCAAAAGTACCAAAGGGGTGCATGATGCTCAAAAGATACTTCCTTGGACTCAGGGAAGTGTTTACACTGACCAGAAGTTAAGGACATAAATAACAACCTTAGAGAAAAGCATGAGAACACATGTAAACACATAGGATCTTTTTAAGAGGAAACACAAGAATCCCTTAAAGAATTACAGGAAACATAAGCAAACAGGTGAAGGAATTGTACRAAACCATTCAGGACATATAAATGGAAATAAAAACAAAGAAATCACAAAGGGAGACAACTCTGAGATAGAAAACCTATGAAAGAGATCAGGAGTCATAGATGCAAGCATCAGAGGCAGAATGCAATAGATAGAAGAGAGCATCTCAGATGCAGAAAATACCATAGAAAACATTGACACAACAGTGAAAGAAAATTAAAAATGTAAAAAGCTCCTAACCCAAAACATCCAGGAAATCCAGGACACAATAAGACCATAGGATAATAAGTATAGAAAAAAAAAAAACAGATTCCCAAATTAAAGGGCCTGTAAATATCTTCAACAAAGTTATAGAAGAAAATTACTCTAACCTTAAAAAGGAGATGCTCATGAACATACAAGAAGCCTATAGAACTCCAAATAGACTGGACCATAAAAGAAAATCCTTCTGTCATTTAAGCAAAACACCAAATGCACAAAACAAAGAACAATATTAAAAGCAGTAAGGGAAAAGGTCAAGTAACATAAAGGCATACCTATCAGCATTACGCCAGACTTCACACGAGAGATTATAAAAGCCAAAAGATCCTGGGCAGAAGTCATCCAGACCCAAAGGGAACACAGATGCCAGCCCTGGCTATTATACCCATCAAAAGTCTCAATTACCATAGATGATGGAGAAGGCAAGATGTTCCATGACAAAACCAAATTTACAAAATGTCTTTCCACAAAGTCTTATAAAGGATAATAGATGGTAAACTCCAACCAAGGAGGCAAAGTACACCCTTTTATAAAAAACAAGCAAGTAATTTTCTTTCAGCAAACCCAAAAGAAGACAGCCACACTGTCCCTCCCCCCACCTCAGCACTCAACAGGCGGCCTTGGCCCTGCTCAGCCAGTAAATTTCCTGGCCTTTGTTACAAACCAGCCTCACCTGGAAGCCTAGGAAGCATCCAGGAGCCAACCACCTGCTGAGATCAGGAGCCAGCAAGATCCCAAGACTCCACCCCATGCCTGGGGGGAGGAGGGAAATCTTCCAGGCTATACATTGGCTTACATTTATTAAAATTCGGATCTTAAAAGGCAGTGTCTCCTTGACCCCATTCTTTTGCGCTGCTTCCCCATCCATCGCATACGTTTTCTCTTGCAGGAACCAGTCCGTGGTAGCTGCAGATAGCTATGGAACTCAACACCACACAAACATAATTACATACCTAACAACAAAAATAACAGGAAGCAACAATCATTATTCCTTAATATCTCTTAACATCAATGGATATAATTCCCCAATAAGAAGATATAGACTAACAGACTGGATATGTAAACAGGACYCAGCAKTTTGCTGCATACAGGAAATKYRCCTCAGKGWCAAAGRCAVACAYTACCTCAGAGTAAAAGCCTGGAAAAAAATTTCCAAACAAATGGATGAAGAAATTAGCTAGAGTAGTGATTCAAATATTGAAAATGAAGGCACATCACACACAAATTATAGAACACAATGAAACCAGTACTAAGAGGAAAACTCATAGCTCCAAGTGCCTTTAGAAAAAAATTGGAGAGAGCATACACTAGCAGCTTGACAGCACATTTGAAAGCTCTAGAACATAAAGAAACAAATACACCCAAGAGGATTAGACAGCAGGAAATAATCAAACCCAGGGCTGAAATCAACCAAGTAGAGACAAAAGGAACTATACAAAGAATTAACAAAATTAGGAGCTGGTTCTTTGAGAAAATCTACAAGATAGATAAACCCTTAGCCAGACTAACTGGAGGGCACAGAGACAGTATCAAAATCAGAAATGAAAAGGGAGGTATAGCAACAGAAACTGAGGAAATTCAAAAAATCACCAGATCCTACAACAAAAGCCTATATTCAACAAAACTTGAAAATCTGGATAAAATGGTCAATTTTCTAGACACATACAAGGTGCCAAAGTTAAATCAGGATCTGATAAACCATCTTAACTGTTCCAATATCCCTGAAGAAATAGAAGCAGTCATCAAATGTGCCCAAACCAAAAGAAACCCAGGACCAGATTGATTTAGTGTAGAAAGAATACTACTAAATTTGTTGTGGGAAGCCACAATTATGCTTATATCTAAACCACACAAAGACCCAACAAAGAAAGAGAACTTCAGACCATTTTCCCTTATGAATACTGTTGTAAAAATAGTCAATAAAATTCTCACAAACAGAATCCAAGAATACACCAAAACAATTATCAGTCATGATCAAGTTGGCTTCATCCCAGGGAATCAGGAATGGTTAAATATACGTGAATCCATTAAAGTAATCCACTATATAAACAAACTCAAAGGAATAAAAACACATGCTCATCTCATTAGATGCTGAGAAATCATTTGACAACATGCAATACCCCTTCATGGTAAAAGTATTGCAAAGATCAGGAATTCAACACCCGTACCTAAACATAGTAAAAGCAATATATAGCAAATCACTAGCCAACAACAAATTATATGGAGAGAATCTTGAAGTACACCCACTAAAATCAAGGACTAGATAAGGCTGCCCACTCTCTTCCTACCTATTCTATATATTACTTGAAGTCCTAGACAGAGGAATTAGACAACAAAAGGAGTTAAAAGGGATACAAATTGGAAATGAAGAAGTCAAAATATCACTATTTGCAGATGATATGATAGTATACTTAAGTGCCCCGAAATATTTCACGAGATAAATTGTACACCTGATAAACAACTTCAGCAAAGTGGCTAGATATAAAATTAACTCAATCAAATCAGTAGCCTTCCTATACTCAAAGGATAATCAGGCTGAGAAAGAAATTAGGGAAACGGCACCCTTCACAATAGTCACAAATAATATAAAATAACTTCCTGTGACTTTAACCTAGGAAGTGAAAGATCTGTATGCCAATAACTATCACTCTCTAAAAAAAGAAATTGACGATCTCAGAAGTTGGAAAAACCTCGCATTCTAAGGGATTGTCAGGATTATTATAATAAAAATGGCCATCTTGCTGAAAGCAATCTACAGGATCAATGAAATCCCCATCAAAAGTCCAATTTAATTTTTCATAGAGTTAGAAAGTACAATTTGCAAATTAATTTGGAATAACAAAAGACAGAGAATAGTGAAAACTAATTTCAACAATAAGATAACTTTTACAGGAATAACCATCCTTGATGTTAAGTTGAACTACAGAGGAATAGTGACAAAAACTGTATGGCAATTGTACAGAGACAGGTAGGAAGATCACTGGAATAGAATTGAAGACCTAGAAATAAACTCACATACCTATGGTCAGTTGATCTTTGAAAAAATAGCTAAAACCATTCAATGGGTAAAAGACAGCATGTTCAACAAATGATGATGCTTTAGCTGTAGGTGGGCATCCATAAAATTTCAAATCGACCTATTCTTTTTTTTTATTGGATATATTCTTTATTTACATATGATTTCCCTTTTTTTGGTTTCGCTGCCCCCCAGATGTCCCATATGTCTTTTTCCCTCCCCCGGTTCCCCCATTCACCCCTTCTCACTTCCCTGTTCTGGTATTACCCTAAACTGCTGCATTGGGCCTTTCCATAACCTGGGTCAACTTTTTCTTTCTTGTCAGAGAGCATTTGATAGGTGGATTGTGTCTATGGTGTTCCAAGATTCTAGGCTAATATCTACTTATCAGTGAGTGCATGCC
>BDUI01022281.1:24443-36412 GCA_002335545.1 Apodemus speciosus
AGATTTCAAAAAAGAGCTAGTGCCAATACTTACTCCTCAAACCAGTCCACAAAATAGAAATAGAAGGAACTCAGCAAAGTTCATTGTATGGGAAAAGATCTTCACTAATGCTTTGTCCAGCAGAGGGCTAATATCCAAAATAATGAAGAGATCAAGAAGTGAGACTCCAAATTAACAAATAATCCAAASAAAGAATGGAGTACAGAACTAAGCAGAGACTTTGTTAYAGAGGAATSTCAAATTTCCCTAAAGCAATTAAGGAAATGTTCAACATCCTTAGTCATCAAGGAAATATGGATTAAAACAAACCTGAGATTCTACCTTACACCAATCAGAATGGCTAAGATCAAAAACTCAAGCAGCAGCACATGTTGACAAGGATGTGGAGCCAGGGGAACACTCCTGCATTGCTAGTGGTATTGCAAACTGGTACAACCACTCTGAAAATCAACCTGGACTGTCCTCAGAAAATTGGAAATAGTTCTACCTGAAGACCCAGCTATACCACTACTGGGTATATTCCCAAAAGTTACTCTACCATACCACAAGAACACTTACTCCAGTATGTTCATAGCAGCATTAAATGTAGTATCCAGCAATTGAAAGCAATCCAGATGTCCCTCAGCTGAAGAATAGATATAGAAAATGTGGTACATTTACACTATGGAATACTATTCAGCTATTAAAACAAGGACATCATGAATTTTGCAGGCTGAAGGAATAAAACTAGAAAATAACATCTTGAGTGAGGTAAGCCAGTCCCAAAATGATATGCATGGTATGTACTCCCTGATAAATGGATATTATCCAAAAAGTTCAGAATTCCTATGAAACACCCACATACCCAAAGAAGTTAAACAAAATGAAGGCCAAAAAGGGGATGCTTGAATCCTACTTATAAGGGGGGACAAAATATAGTGTTGGAAGTCAGAGGGTGTGAAAGACCTGGGTAGGAGAGGAGAAGGCTAGTGGAGTAGAGTGGCATGACTATGCATATTGAGAGAGAGGAGAGAGTCCCAGAGAATGAGTATGTGTAATGGAAATAAGCAGCTGCCAAAGTATGGGGCTGATTCTCTAGGAAGTCCTAGAGAACTAGAATGAGGAAGGTTCCCAGGAGTCAATTCAGGTGATATTAGCAAACATGCCCAACAGTAGGTATATGGAAACTAGTGAGCATCTCCAGTAAGTAGATAGGACCCCCCAGTGAAGGGATGGGGACAACAACCCACCTATAAAACTTTTGATCCCAAATTGATCCTATCTAAAAGAAATGCAGGGATAAAGATGGAGAAGAGACTAAAGGAATGGCCAACCAGTGATTGGCCCATTTTGTCACCTATCCCATGGGCAGAAACCAATTTCTCACATGGTTAATGATCTGCTTGCAGACAGAAGCCTAGCATAGCAGGCCTCTGAGATGCTCTACCCAGCATATGACTGAGACATATGCAGATACCCATAGGCAAACAATGGACTGAGGTCACGGTCTCCTGTGGAAGAGGCGGAGGAAGAATTGAAGGTCCTCAAGGAGATGCCAACTCCCTAGGAAGACCAATGAGGTCAGCTCTTGTGAGCTCCCAGAGACTGAACTACCAAACAAAGAGAATAGAGGGACAGGTCCACAGCCTGGACATATATGAATCAGAGAGCTGCCACATCTGGCCACAGTGGGAGAGGATGTACCCAATCCTGAAGAGACTTGAGACACAGTGTGGGGGTTATGGGCACAGGGTAGAAGAGGGGCTAYCCTCTTAGAGGCAAAGGGGGGGGGAATAGAGGAGGCACTCTGCAAGAGATGACCTAGAGGGGAGGCAACACTTGGGATGTAATTAATTAATTAATTAATTAATCAATTAAAATCTTAGAAATGGAACAGTATCCTCTAGATCTATCAGAACTGAAACACACATGAACTCAAAGAGACTGTAGTATTACGCACAGGGCCTGCACAGGTCCAAGCCAATGGAGTTCCAGCAGAGAGTATGAACTGGATATGAGCCACATCACTAACCGGGATGCTATCTACAATTGTCAACTGCTCGTTTTCTACAATCATGTCTCACTGGGTACATAAATAGCAATTAAGAACAGGCCCCATGACCAGCAGCATATTGTCAACACAAAACAAAATCAATAGTGATTTTATAGGTTTTTTGACACACATTGCTTTATTTGGGCTTTAAAAAAATAACTGATATTGGTATGCTATGAAATCCAACTTTTTTTTTCAGGTCATACGTGTGTGTGTGTAGTATGTGTGTGTGTGTGTGTGTGTGTGTATGTGTATGTTCATCCATCTGTCTGTCTGACTTACTGACTGACTGACTCACTGTGTATAGAAGTTTTGTTATTTTATTATATAATACATATGACATATTTGGATATATGGATATGTAATATTTTGTTCTTTATATATGTTCATATACATATATGCCAACTTAGTTTTCTTAAGAAAGAAGGCATGAGTTGAATGTGTGGGAAGGTAGGTAGGATCTGGGTAGAAATGAGAGAGGAGAATCTTATTAGAATATATTGCATGAATTTTCAAACAATAGAAATAACGTGGTAAAATAAAGGACAAAATGGTCCATGGATTTTATTTATCTAACTATATAAGTTTAGGTCATTCTATAACACATACAAATTAAGGAAAAATATGCAAAATCCATTCTGAGTAGTTATATAGAAAAGAAATTCTAAGAAATTGAAGCCAAAGATAAAACAATTGAATTAGTTAAAATACACTAATTCTATTGACAGAGCTAAATGAGAACATATTGTTAAAAATGTAGAAAGCAGAATTCATCTTGAGGTATGGCCAAATTACCAGATTTCATATAGTTTACTGTTGCTATTAATGAARATAGGCCTTTAGGAATGAAGTGTTATTGTTCTTTAGAATGGATATAAAGTTATGGACAAATAGAATTCAAGAAGAAAGCTTCTGAAAATTTYWCAATATTCCCCACAGCAAACTATTTCTACCTTGGCAGTGAGTATCAGTTTGAAAGTGAAATTTGTGAACTTTCCCTCAAGTCTAAAATGCTGATTTTCAGAGGTAACTCCATTCCTGCTGAGAAGAATTTAGAAACAGTTTATACATATAGCAAGAAAACTGCCAATAGTAATCATTTTAGAAATGTGGCTGAAAATACCTTAGACTGAAGAAGAATTGATAATAGAAGAGAGTTAGAGGCTAGTAACTCTGAAAAAACTATGGGCCTTTTACTTTGGCTGTATGTGACCTACAAATGAGTGGAGGGCAGTCATTAAGAAGTGGACTGACTTTATGAAAGCAATTTCAATTTCAGGCAGCCAGCAGAACACAGGTTTCTACAGTAGTAAAAGTGTAAGTGTTCATCATTGKTTTTTTTTATATTTATTTCCTGAAATTGAATGAAACTACACAAGAGCTTTTATTAAGATGTTAGAAAAAATTAGTTGAACATATTACGGAGTAATACAGAGAGACCTTCTGGGAATGCGACAGCTGCTGGATGGTCAAGTTTTCATTGCACCTGACAGAAGCATTGCAATGTATGTCACTCAAATAAACGGATGTGAATAATGTGCAACATTTTATTGAAAAATCATCCAGTGTCTGGGATGTCCTCAGCGTTACAATTTGGGTATGATTTGCTGGATGCTATCCACCTAGAATAAGAAAACCAAGGGCTCCCCAAATCTCTAAGCTAGAGCACTGTCTAGGAAACTGAGACCAATTATCCAAAGATTTCCCTTCAACTCTTCTCTTTGCATCTACACTCTCAATGACATGAGACAGAAATAAATCACAAAGGGATTAAATAAAGAAAAATATTGAATATCTGTTGAAAAGTACCAACAAGTATGTAAATTTCACATCACCCTTCTTAACCTTAACATAAAATGTTAGAGCTGTTGCTAGTTTCATCAAAACACAGAAAGGCAAGATGAATGAATCTTGCTGTCTAGACTCTAACWARAAAAAAAACTCATAAAAAATCATTAGGTTTAAAGTTTTGGTACTTAGCGATATAGTCTCTGGATGATCTAATCAATAGTGGCTTTCAACAAACAGAAAAATACTACAAAAATAATCCTGAATGTCTTGATAAAATTAATTCTTCTGAGCAGGTGAATTAGAACAGTATGCAGCTGCTCCTTTTATCATAATTTCCATATAGTACATGCAAATTTCAAAGATAATTGCTTTTAGATTTAAAATTCCAAATCACAGCTGACAGATAAGAATCAATATTTTGCTTCTTTGCTACAGAGATTCTTAGAGCCCTATAATCAGCACAGGATTAATCATTTCAACTATGATTGTGCAGCCTGAAAGGAACGGAGAAGTTGATTTACAAACGCTCTCCTGAGGGGAGTCAGGCAATGACATAGCTCACCACACAGAAATGCAGGAGCTTCCATTGAGCATCATTTTTATGCATAGAAAAATGAACTATGTTGTCAAATCTTCCTTTTACCTTGACATTTACAATAGCAGGAAAATGTGATGACTGACTACTCATTCATTTTTAATCATTTCAGAAGGAACCATGTCTCAAAAAAATAAATAAAAACAAACAAACAAACCAAAAACTAGTTTTAGAATTTACATTGCAAAATTGATTTAAATTTCTACCAAAACCCCATTATTTTCTCCAATGAAGACCAAAGGAATTCATCAGTCATTATAATTACAACTCTGAAAACATTTCTGCTTCATCAAGTTAAATTTCTGATAAATGATAAAATGCATGTCAAAGGTTTTCTCCCTTCCCACAGCATGTTAGTGAGTCCTTGTGTCCAATTTCTTTCCTCAGAACCCTAGAACAATGATCACCACTACAGTGTCTCACAGCAACTTATCAATACATTTCAGTTTCAAACCCTTAGAAGCATAGCCCTAAGCAACAGGTTATACATTCTCTCTCTCTCTCTCTCTCTCTCTCTCTCTCTCTCTCTCTCTCTCTCACACACACACACACACACACACACACACACATCATTTCTCTGTGCAGAACACAAAGCATACCTGCAAACTAAACTGTAGGATCCAAAGTATACATTGGATTTTTTACGGACATTAGAGTTCCTGTCTTTTCATGACAAGTGTATAATCTAGTAAAGATGAGTCTTTCATCACCTGTCTGCTGGCAGTTTGAACTGCAAATATATTGTTTTCTCTTAAGTCTTGAATATATGAACTTAGATTGACATTCTCCAGCTCCCTAATTCTAAATGGTTGTATTTAAATAATAGTATTTCAACATGGTACATTCTAACACACACACACACACACACACACACACACACACACACACACACACAAGACTTTTTGTACAGGATAGAAGAAGTCTAAATAATTAGAGGCGTTACAGGTATAAAGTAATAATCCTATAATCTAAGCCCTTGGGAGGCCAGAATAGATAGATAGATAGATAAGTTCAGTTTGAAAATCAAAATGAAACAGTATTTTAAATAGAACGATAGGGTTATGAGAGGAAAGGAAGGAGGGAGAGAGAGAAGCAGAAGAAGGAGGAAAAGGAGAAGGAAGAGGAAAGGAAGAAGCCATAAACCATAATCATAAAGACAGCTTTAAAACAATTCCATGTCATTTATTTCACTATATGGGCTCCAATCTTAGAGTGCTACTGAAGCAGTTGTCATAAAATACAAACTTCCAGACAGTTTACCTAGTGGTAGATAGGTATCTTAAAATAGATGAGGAGTTTGAAACCACAAATGCTGAAAAATTACAAAATAAAATAGGGCTTTCAGTTATCTGCCATCAGAGATTTTTCCTGTGCCAGCTCAAAGCTTCTGATAGAGTCAGTGCACAGTCCACTCTTCTACAAATCTCCAACTCTTCCATTCAACCAAGACAAACAGTATCTCCTCATATGAGGACATAAATATAAGTAACATGAAAAGAATAAGCAGATTGTACTTACATATTTAGGATAGTGCGCACGCGCATGCGTGCGTGCGTGTGTGTATGTGTGTGTGTGTGTGTGTGTGTATGCGCGCATGTGTACATGCACATTTACATATTTGCAGTAAATACAATAAGAAAGGACACRAATTTGAAAGAGAAGGAGGGGTCTTTGGAAAGGTATGGAAGGACAAATTGGCAAGGGGAGATGATATAATTACAATCTCAAAAGATAAAAATTGTGAGACAGAATGTGTTCCTTTTTATGTTTTGTAAGAAAACTGGTATTCTAAAGCAGCTGATAAGTTGAAAAAGAAGAATGTAATAGATACACATTTCCAKGAAGCACCGTGCTTTGGGTTCCTGTAATTTAAAAAGCACCTGTTTCCCATGATATGACAGAAAGACTAGTGCTGGGGAGTTCCTATTTCCCTATGTATAGTGACAGAACAGGTAAACAGTAAACATTGAAAAGTAAAGAGAAAATGTCAATTTAGAGACTCCACCTGATGGAAAACTGGCTGAGCTACCTACTCTTAGCTATGATTATTTTGGCCTTGATGCTATCCTCTCCAAAGACCATTTCTGCAAACCCAGGCACCAGTCAAACAATTTACTTTTCAGTGCCCTGAAAGAAAAGCAATTCATGCATGTGTAAATTTTGTTAAGTTAAGGCTTCAAGACAGAAAGATTGTTAATTATGTTGCTTTTCCTCCATGTTTCTTGTATAGTATTCTTAACTGTACTTTAAAATAGTGATGTTTTTTCATATAATTTCTCTGATGCAGAGAGTACTACATTTCTAAACTATTTTATGTGTTTGAAAATCCATTAGCTTTGTTTAAATACCTCTCAGAACCATCTGTTCCTCTTCTCTGTACTCTATAACTCCTTTTCTTACACAGATTCTTTAGCTCATACAATTCAACTAAAAGCTTGCAGTTTTCTCTGACTATGACTACTGAAAGGACTTCAGCATCCTCTCAAACAATGCTCTGTAGCTCCTATGTAACATTAATCATATTATGTTCTATTTTATACTATTTTGGAGTTTGTGTTACATTCAACATTCAATTATACAAAGAATAAAGAGATAATGTGTTGTACTATGTCCAGAACAAGGATTTAATAAGATGTGAATGATGCTATAATACACATGAAAGCAAAGCATTGTTTTCTGTCATCTCATAGCCTGAGCGTTAAGCTCAAAAGCAAGAGTGGTACATACACTCAAAAGCATTTACAAGGCACTTTCCTTACTTAAATCAACAGTGAAATTACTTTGAAATCAGAAGAACTCGAACATATTTTATAACATACACTCAATATAACTAGATGCTTGCCGTAGTGTTTTCAATTTTTCAGCAACTTTATATCTATAACTTGTTCTTAAACTCATTTTTTCATTTTTTTGATATTTTATTTATTTACATTTCAAATGTTATCCCCTTTCCCAGTGTCCCCTCTGGAGACCCTCTATCCCATCATCCCCCCTCCCCCTACTCCTAGGAGGGTGCTTACCCACCACCCACCTACTCTAGCCTCCCACCCTGACATTCCCCTACAATGGTGCATGGAGCCTTCCCAGGAACAAGAGCCTTCCTCCCATTGATGTCTCTGCTACATGTGTGGCTGGAGCCATGGGATCTTCCATGTGTACTCTTTGGTTGGTGGTTTAGTTCCTGAGAGCTTTGGGTTGGGAGGAGGTTGTGGTTGGTTGATATTGTTCCTATGGGGTTGCAAACCCTTTTAGCCCCTTCAGTCCTTTCTCTAACTCCTCCATTGGAGACTCCATACTCAGTCCAATGGCTGACTGAGAGCAACCTCATCTGTATTTCCTAGGCTCTGAAAGAACCTCTCAGGAGACAGCTATATCAGTATCCTGTCAGCAAGCACTTCCTGGCATACACAATAGTGTGTGGATTTGGTGTCTGTATATAGGATGGATTTCCAGGTGGGGAAGTCTCTGGATGGCCTTTCCTTCAGTCTCTGTTCCACACTTTGTCTCCATATTTCCTCTTGTGAGTGTTTTGTTTCCCCTTCTAAGAAGGACTAAAGCACCTGCACTTAGCTCTTCCTTCTTCTTGAGTTTAATGTGTTCTGTGAATTGTATTTTGGTAATCCAAGCTTTTAGACTAATATCCACTTATCACTGAGTGCATACCATGTGTGTTCTTTTGTGACTGAGTTACCTCACTCAGGATGATATTTTGTAGTTCCATCCATTTGCCTAAGAATTCCATTAAGTCATTGTTCTTAAGAGCTGAGTAGTACTCTATTGTATAAACATACCATATTTTCTGTATCCATTCCTCTGTTTAAGGACATCTGGGTTCTTTTCAGCTTCTGGCTATTATAAATAAGGTAGCTATGAACATAGTGGAGCATGTGTCCTTGTTATATGTTGGAGCATCATTTGGGTATATAACCAGGAGTGGTATAGCTGGGTCCTCAGATATTACTAAGTACAATTTTCTGAGGAACCTTCAAACTGACTTTCAGAGCTGTTCTACCAGGCTACAACAAACTCTTATTGTTCACTTGGAACACTTCTTGTAAAAATAATTATAGAAATTAAAAAAATCCCCACATCATCTTCTGGCCTTCTTACTAATTTGTACACCCATACATATGCATAAAAATGTACACACATATACATGCTTATGGGTGTGTGAGTGTGCATGTTTGTATGCATGTTCATACAAAATAACAGAATGGAATATTAATATAGCTATACTCCAATGTTTGTTTTTCATTAATTAGCAACATATATTTCTGTGGTTATTTTATTTCTTGCCAAATATTGATGCTGACAATCAGTCTCATATAATGGTCTGAGGAACTATCAAATGAGGTCAAATAAAAGTAATTATTTATAAACCACAAACATTGTCTTTCACTGAAGTCTCCTTATGTCAATAATCTAGAGATCTATGAATCTCTCTTTCTCTCTCTCTCTCTCTCTCTCTCTCTCTCTCTCTCTCTCTCTCTCTCTGTCTATCTGACACACACTTATACACAAACCTACATGTATGTGCATGTATAGGATGAGGTAAGAGCAATTAAAGGGAAGACTTCTTAGGAAGCAGTTTTGTCATAGTTCTAGAAAGAATAAATGAGAATGAAGACTTTTTATAAAACACAGAATCTGACACATCAATGGATGGTACATTAAAGAATTTCATTCTCACTTTCTATATGCTTTTCAAAAAAGCTAAACAAAAGGCTGTATATCATGTGTTTTATGGATTAAGACATGTAGAACTGTTAGCGAATTTTTAAATGTAGAATTGATGTTTTTAATTTTTTTATCAAAATCTTAGAGAAAGTGGTTAGAGATAAAAAAAAAAACTATAGCACATTCAATTTTCAAATGAATTTGAATTCTTCCTGTCCCTAAAATACTGGTTACAATATCATGTATTTTTAAAAGGGGATGAGTTTCTTAGATACTCCTAGGACTAAAATCCAATGGCTGACTCACCTATATCATTGATAAAGCCCATGCCTATTTGGGTTGTACTGTGGTGTACAAGCATTTGACAGGCATGAGGTCAAAATGTAGTAGCATAGTGGCTCAAGAGAAATTCATGACTTATGAAAAATMGGATTGTATTATGAGTTCATAATTTGAGCCCAAGGAATCATTTTGAATTTGAACTCCAAACCATCATTCTCTAGTGAGCCCAAGTAATTCTGTAAGCATAAGAGAAGAAATAGGGTGTACTTCTATTCATTGATCAATTTTTTTCTATAGCTTGTGTGAAGTAGACTGTGTTCTGTGGGTATCACAGTTGGGGGTGAGGTTTCAGATGATCATGAGTGAATACACAACATCAGATGAAGAGGTATTTGTTTGTGTGCTTTTCCTCATTTTCTTGTATTAAAGAACTAACAAAACTCCATGTGGAATGTTGATAAACATTTAGGAGAAAGATTATTGTTAGTTTCACTACTTTCCCTATGAGAATTTCAAAATWAGTATACACCCTAGTAATTTCAAATGAGWACATCCTGGGTAGGACATTTACTCCCCTACCCATTTYAAGAAGCAAAAAGATAYACTTAACATAKACCTAATACAAACTCTGCCTTGCATGACTTTGCAGAAAAAAACAATGTTTAGATATCCTTGGGCTGCATGTTTGTAAGACAGCCCACAATATCATGTACTGGGAGGCTCCCATAACACAATGTAGTGTAGTGTTCATAMATATTTGTGTCTAAGATCAAGTTTTTGGGCATGGTTGGCTTCTTAGCAGTCTTCTCTCCTTGCTTTGTAGATACTGCTTTACTGTGTCCTAAGTTACTGCTTTGCGTGTAGTTTAGTTCTCAGACTCTTCTTATAATGACCCCAGTCACATTGGCYGAGCATTGCTAATATGAATTCACTTTATCTKAATCATCTCTATTTTATGTCCACTCTCCACATGAAGTCACACACTGAGATCATGACAATAAGAACTTGCTTCACTCATCAATTATGGAGTGAATGGAACTCAGTTCATTTACTACAAACATCCTTAAAGCACCTTTTGTTTTATTCATGTATCTGCATCAAAACATAAGGAATTTCAACAGTTCTTGAAGAACAAGTGTAGACTGTCATTTCAATTTCATTTTACCATCCTGAGATTAAAATGTATAAATGGTCATTTTATATGTTTTACTATTTAATTGTATGATAAATTTAAAATAAATTAGTGCATTTACTATTTTCAAAGCACAGTAAAATGATGACAACATTAGTTCWCCCTGTGCCTTTGTTGGAACAGCAGTGAGACCCTCCAGTAGCCTAGATCAATCCATGTTCCCTTTTCTTTAGGGTAAAACAGTTCATTCTCCCAGGCTCACAAGCCAGACAATCTGACAATAATCCRCTGCCATTGTGTTAATTAATCSYTTTAGAAACTGTTAACTGATGCTACTTTTCAATCACACTCTCAGTAGAGATTTAAGTCCATTTTATCACAACAGATGTGGTGATTTGAATCAGAACTTTGCTAATGCCAAAGCTCACAATTTTAGGAAGCTGTATTACCAAATATTTCATGGTCTTAAGGGCTGACAGAACTAACAACAAGACAGTGAGGTGGAGGGAATAGACCAAATTAGGAATGTTGAGTTGCTAAAGATTGAGTTGTGCAGCAATAATGACCAAGAACAGATTTAGCATATTAATATCTATTATAAACATAGTTTGAACACAAACTTAATTTGCAGTTCCCTAGTGTTCTGAAATTATTGGTTTTGTGACACTCTATGTATAAAGTTGAACTGTATGGAGCAAAGCCACAAGTAACAACACTGCTGAATGAGAACATTCAGCAATTTTGCCCCAAATTCTCATTAGTGATTAGTATCATAGGAAGAAGTTATTTGATTTTTGGATTATAATTTCAAAATTAGAAAGTTTTCCAGTGTTAATATATTACAAATAATCTTATTTACGATATGAAAAGTGAAATGATTTACTACATATTAAATTGCAAATTCTTATAATATATTAGTATATTTCAAATTCTCAAGGGAGCTGAAGAGATGGTGCAGTGATTAGAAGCACTGGCTGTTCTATTAGAGGACCCAAGTTTGAATTCCAGCCCCTACATCGCAGGACACAACCCTCTGTAAATTCATTTCTTGAAAATCTGATGCCCTCTTCTAGCTTCAACTCGCACCATGCACACATATACTGCACATACTTACCTCTAGGCAAGCACCACTACATAAAATAAAAATAAATACATACACTTCTAAATGCTCAGATTTATTTGTGAATAAATGAAATATAAATAAATAAAAATAAATAAATGAAAATTATATTTTATTTTATTCACCCCAACACCAAAACATAACAAATTATGTCAGTAAATATTTTCTATCCCTAGAAAATCATATTTTAGTACTTTCTACGAAGAATAACTTTTTACAATTTTAAGCCTAATTATAATGATTCCACTGAAGAGATATGAAAGAAAAGAATTATTTCCTTAAGATTATATACCTTTAGTATTTCATTTTAAATGAGACTTCCTAGACTGTGCTTGGTAGA
>BDUI01022285.1:25194-39515 GCA_002335545.1 Apodemus speciosus
TCTATCTATCTATCTATCTATCTTTCTTTCTACCTACCTACCTATTTCCTGTCTTTTCTTTAATTGCAAAGCTATCATATTTAATTTGCAAGAATACAGTCTACACATAGCAATTCTGTGGCTCTTTGGATATTGAGAGCCACTTCCAACTTATAGGACATAATAGGGACTCAAACCATACTTCTAGATTGATTAGATTTTCTTAGAATATTGAAATACCATTATGTTATGACAAAGATATTGTCCAGTGAGAGGAAGAGAAGCTCGGCAAGAGGGTGAGTATCGACTTAGTATAAAATACACATGTATGGAAATGTGACACTCATTTGTACCACACAAGCCTGATGATCTGAGTTTGAACCTTAATACCTGTGTAAGAACTGGGTGCAGTGGTAAGATGGGASAGAGACAGGAGAATCACTCAGTGGTCTCAGGCTATCTAACCTGGAATATGAAATGCAGAAGTAGACAAMAGATCGGGATTGCTTTAACAAGGTGGAAGGTGAGATCTAACTCCCCAAATTTGTCCTCAGAACCCCCACACTTGTGTTATCCCCTCCCCACCCACAACATATCTCTCTCCCACACAAGTGTAATAGAAAAGTGAAAAGGGAAAAAAATAATTTCCTTTTCAAAGAGGAATGGTAGCACCCCATGCTCTTAAATAATGTAGTCAGTGTTTGATTAAAGTTTGTTTTCCCATAGCATTTTAACAATTACCATTTCCAGCAATCTTATAAGCTCAAATTATTTCACTTTTGGAATGATTAAGTGAACATGGAGAACCCCTAAATAATCTATGTTAGGCAGGAAGCAATTGACTTTAAAAAGCTGAAACAGAGGCTTGCAACCACTGCAACATTCTCATTTCTATGCAGCCCAGTGTTCCTCCTAGGTCTCCAAGTTAAGTCTCCTGACAACAAAACACATTAAGTGCCTTCATATTTAAATCACATAAATTAAACATTTGTAATTATTACATCTTGATTTAATTTTTTTCCTCTTGCTCATAAAGAAAACACCATCTATTTCAAAATATTTTTTATTTATCAGAGGAAATGAATGCAGCTGTTTTAAAAGTTACATATTACTAAATACAAGCCTAACAAATGAACAGCCTGTCTCGTTGTTCTTGCATTCCTCGGCTTTCTCCATCTCTTCCAGCTAACTTGTCCAGAGCTTCTACATCTTGTTATCTCTTGCATTTTATATAATSAATATTTCCTGTTGGCTTTCCCAGTCTGAAATGCTGTCYTTTGACTTCTACCGTAGCAGATGGGATTGTCCTTTTTCAGCACATTTATACCATTTCAGTTATTATAATAATTTTTTTTTACTGTACTAAGGTTCAATTCTTATTTAGGGTGTCTGATTTACTCCAGTGGCCTGATGGACACCTAATTCCTGTTCGGTGCTTCACACAGTTGCCTTGTCTTATGCTTTGTTTTGACTTCATTCATTGGTTCCATTTCTTAATATCCACGTCTGGCCCTTTTGGAGCTTCTAATCTTTTCCTAGTATGCAATCCCRTCTGATCATTCTTCTACCTTTGTAGAAGATTTCCTCCATGGGTCCTCCACTTTCCTACTGGCATTGAGTTCTCTTACATATCAATAAAGCTGTTGCTTTGATTCTTCAACCATCTGGAAAGAAAGAAGAGTCCTGTCTTGAAAAYAATATTTCTCCAGCATTTTGGTAGTCAAGATACAATATTCTGTAGTTGGCCAAGTAAGCCACATCTCCCCTTATTACCTTTCTTTCTGGTGGGAAAGTATCCAACCTTTCACCTCAATCCAGAAGCCTCAGGTTTATATTTATATATTTATACATATATTCYGCTATAAATTGCTGTGACATATGCTCTCAGTGCCCCGCCTACATGTTCTCAGTAGTCAGTTCTACCCTGGAGCACGGCTTCCTGGGAACAGCTGGGATGCTCTGCCTGAGGGTTCTGTTTTCTTCTTGTGTCTTTGACTGTGGAAATGTGGTCTGGGTTTGGTGCCAGGAGTCAGTGCCCCGGGGTACAACTCTGAGGGTTATTCTGCACTTTCTCTTCATGYTCCAACTGCTTGAGGGACAAGCAGCTTGGCACTGCATGTTCATTGCTTCCTTCCCTTCCTCTTGTCTTATCTTCCCTCGACTCATGTCTCAATGAGTCAACTAAAACCACACAAACTATGGTCTCACTATCTGTTTGTGGATAGACCCTATTTTATCATTTGTACACTTAAATGTATTTTGCTAATTATTATCWGTCTCATAGTTGGGAATTCCAAATTTTGAATGTTTAGTCATTAATGTTTTCCTATGCACCCTTTTCAGAACAAGGTAAGGGACAGATGGGAGAAGATCTGTTGGCATTCTGTTTATCAAAAGAGGTTGCTCACTGTGGGAGGATTCTAGATCCCATTTTATATGGAGTGAGATATATTACAAGGTGCAGGTTGTGAACTMCSAAACCCTAAATCTGAAATCCAAAATAGTCCAAAATTTATAGCATTCTGATCCCTTACAATACCAAGTCTGATAGTTCAATGATTGCAAACTTTGTTTCACAAGTGAGTATTAAAAACACAGTATAAGATTGCCTTCAAAAWACATACATAAGATGCAAATGTAATATAAATACATATTGTGTATAGAGTTAGGTTTCATCCTCAACATACATATTATGCACGTATAAATCCAAAATTCTAAAATATTAAATACCTCTTTAAAACATTTTAGACAAGAAAAAGTTAGTCAATTTTACTTACTTAATGTATCTCCACTTTGGCCATGGTTGATTTCAGGAGCACCAATGGCTTTAAACTTACTATGGCATAATAGCAAAATTGGAACAGGTGAGCCCTATAATAAAAATCCACTAAATCCCAACTGGGTGCAAACAAAATGTATTATTCCTCCACAATTTGGGTTGCTCTCCAGCAGCTCTGTAATGAGGAAAACACAACAGAGTCCATTGAGATGGCAATTTGTCCTAGAGAAGATAAACAAAGCTCTCAGCCCATTACAAAATTATCAAGTTGAAAAATCTACAYAGGGAAAACCAGATCAGCTTATCAACTCAATCCTCTGTTTACTTTTTTAAATCTTCAGAAAGACAGATCTTTGTAAAATGTTGTTCATACAGAAGTGTATTGTACGGAATCGTCTAGATAGCAGCTGTAAGTCTTGAAGTAATACTGACTTTTGAGTAGTTCAGCAATGATTTGTGATAGCAGTTTCCCCTCGCAGCAGTAGACATTGATAATGTCTTAACTCTGTGGTTTTCTCTCTCCAAACCAATCAGAGGTCAAATTGTTCTATCTCTTCTTTCCCATTTTTTTTTATATTTTCCGTGTATGACAACTTTTTCTATTTGTCCTCCATCTAATTACCACAGATGCAACTCACCAGAAGTTTGAACATGGCTTAAAGAGTCTCTGACAGTTATCCAGAAAAAAACCACCMCTGCATGGTGCCACTTCCCAGAAGCTAGTAATGATGAGGACTACCAGGCATGTTGAGGAAGACTCTTGGGTCCTTACTAGTTGAAATATTACTTACTAATATTTAATAGTAAGTCTATTCCTTACTAATTTAAATATTCCTTCTTGAACACAAAGGGGAGGCTCATAAAACTTGGAAACCAGTGCACTTTACTAGCCTAGGAAAGTTGAAGTTCACAAGATTCATAAATCCATCCTCAAACAGTAGCAATTGCCTGTAGACCATGAACTGTGCTGGGCACTCCAGGGATACAACATTTAAGTCATCACCAACCCTGGGGTAGGTTTTTTAGTGWGAAGATGCTTTTGAGTCACTAATGTTCCTTTAAGTAACCTTTCACTCACGCTCTGACAGTAAGCCCAGTAGATTCATTGGCTAAGTAACTTGGACTTGGGTAGAACTGTTATGATAATTTGCTTCTGGAGCCCTACATGAAGTAAAAAGATGTTTGTGTTTCCTTAGGAAAAGTTAGATGACAAAGTCAGAAGCCTAGCGCATACACTGACCTGCCTGTTAGCGTGGAGCCTCCCTAGTAATGGCCCTGACCTCTGCCCATCTATCCYGTCACGGCACATTCCCTTCTTTGCTACAGCTACTTCAGTGTTCTAGGCAATATCCTTGAAACGACATATAGAAACCCATTTTCATGACTTCACCCTTCAACACAAGYCCTCACCCTCATCCCAGGCAATATTTTTAATGTAGATTGTGTCTTGGACAATTAGTATGAGAAAAAAATGGAATGGATAAGAAGGATCAGCCTTTTCTTCCTAATGACTATCGTAGGGGTTGTTTGTTTATTGTTCTGTTTTGTTAATATGTTATTTTTCCAAGTCTGTTTTTCTTCTGCTTTTCTTAAAATTCTGTTCATTTGTCTGTCCTTTCATTCGGGCAGATTCCATTTTAAGCAGGATACTAAGACTCTTCTAGGAGGATATAGGAGATGTATATAGAATTCCAAAAATGGGATGCAAGTTTAGGRTTATAAGCTTCCTATTTAAATCATGAAGATAAGTTATTTTAGACAAAATAGGACTTTAAAAAAGAGCTGACTTAGTCTTTCAGTTTTCATACTGATGGCATCTTATATCCCCATTTCTGTATATTTCAATATCCGAACGATTCTCTACTCCACAATTTCAGCTATTTCTTCCCATCTTATTTATGTTAGATTTATAAGACATTCATTTTGCACATGTGGCTACAGGTAGTCATAATGTGAAAAACACTAAAAAGAAATTGCAGTCATTTGCCTATGATTGTCTCCATTTTTCTTCAACCAAGTAGAGAAAAATGAGAGAGAGGGAAAGAAAAAAGAGGTGGGGGAGGAGAGAAAGAAGAAAACTTGTAAAATCTCAGTCAAACTTATATACTATATAGAACAGCATGTTGAATTTAGGGCATATGGATAAAATAGAAGTTTCTTATTCAGTAGCAGCAACTTGTGAGCACAGGAGTTGGCAATGGTAAAAAACATTCAAAGTCACAAATACAATGTATAGTTAGTCATAGGTGCTGTTATTTGCCTCAAAAAATAGACTTTTATTTTGCCTTTCTTTTCTTTAACTGCACTCAAAATTAGAGAACAGAGACAAAACTCAGCAGGAAATAGCACAGAAGGCCCACAGAATCAAAGACGTGTGCAAACAGCCAGCTGAATTCATTGCACATTTCAACCACAGAAATATTTTCAGGTGATTCTGTTGTTTGACAAAACGTGGGAACCACAGGATCTACAACACTTGCAAGCAAAACTCAACAGCTCTAATAATAGTTACAGAAGTGAAAGCCAATTTGGATAAAATAAGACATTGACTCAAGTCTTCTGAGAGAAGAGTTTTGAAAACAAAGTTTACAGAAGTCTGGCTTGTCCTTTGGGAAATTACAGACCTCACAGCACCTTGATTCACTTTCTGGATTTCTTCATCACTGGGAGAATTCCTATGCAGTATTTCTCCCCTGCTTAAAAAATCATCAAATATGAAACTTTTCTCATTCTTTTTTCTGTATAGTGATAAAACAGCTATTGGCTTTTGGCTAAATGTGCTACTTTGAGCTCTCCCACACCAGGGAGAAAAGGGGGCCTGAGTTTGGGCACKAGTGAGCTCTGTCTTCTCAGGGGTTAGCCTAAGCACAGTCACAAGCYCCAAAGGCAGTAGGTACAAATACGACCTTACGATCCTTAGCCCATTTATTTCTCTGTATTAAATAAACATAGCCTCAGGTGTATAAGATCATTACACATTATTCTATATTGCTTTCTCTTGTTTTTATGTTATTTTTAAAATCCATCAGCTTGTTCGCACCTCATATGAATAGAAAATTGAAAGGTAATGGCAGGAGAGCTATTTCAGCAATTAGAAGTGCTTGCTGCTGTTGCCAAAGGCCAAAGTTCAATTCGTAGCAACAACATGGGGTGACTRCAATCACCTGTAATTTCAGTTTCAAGGCATCGGACACTTCTTCACTATTCTTTAGCACCTGTACATACGGGACATACACTCACACTGAGATAAATTCAATCCTTATGAAAAAGAAAGCTAAGAGATCATTTCCATGTTGACATTATTTATAGAACATATAGGATGATCTTTGATGGATATTGACAGTCCTTATTTTGACTTCATATTTAAATCATGTTAATGGATATTATGTTCCTTGGACAAATAAACTATGATGGTGGTGGTGGTGGTGATGATGATAATTTTCAACCTAATCAATGCAAGTAAAACAAATAGTCCTGAGTACAAAATTGAAAATTTTTCTTTTGTAACCTCTCTCTTTAAGAACATATGTCTTGTTTACTTGCTCTGGGGATCACAGGATCCTCTGAGATCAGTATTATCTAAGATCCTTTTCCTTTTAACCTTCTATTCCTATTCTTCAGATTCTTTTGATCTGCTAGCCTTCTCACTTCCTTGACTCTTCAAAATCTTATGTGATCAAAAGATGTGCATATCAAATGATGCCCAAGAAGATGGAAGAACAAAGTATGGATACTCTGGTCCTTCTTAGAAGGGGGAAAAATACCCACAGAAGGAGATACAGAGACAATGTGTGGAGCAGAGACTGAGGGAAAGACCATCCAGAGACAACCCTACCTAGTGATCCATCCCATATACAGTTACAAAACCCAAACACTATTATTGATGCCTACAAGAACTTGCTGACTGGAGCCATATATAGCTGTCACCTGGGAGGCTCTGCTAGTGCATGAATATAGAGGGGGACACTCTCAGCCAGCCATTGAACTGAACACGGGGTCCCCAATGGGGGAGCTAGAGAAAAGATCCAAGGAGCAGAAGGGGTTTGGAGCGCCAAAGGAGGAACAACAATATGAGCCACCCAGTACTCCCAGAGCTCCCAGGGACAAACCCATCAACCAGATAGTACACATGGTGTTACCCATGGCTCCAGATGCATAGGCAGCAGARGATGGCCTTGTTGGACATCAAAAGGAGGAGAGGCCTTTTGTCCTGGAAAGGCTCGATGCAGCAGTATAGGGGCATACCAGGACAAAGAAGTGGGAGAGGGTTGATTGGGGAACAGAGGGAGGGAAGATGGCTTATGGGATTTTTGGGGTAGGAGGAACCAGGAAAGGGGAAATCATTTGAAATGTAAATAAAGAATATATCTAATAAAAATAATTTTAAAATGTGCATTGATACGCTGTATACAGTTGCTACGTAGAAAATGTTGGAGAAGAGTGCATGGTCGAGTGAGGATGTTCCAAGGTTGATAGGAATGTGATTCTTGCATAAACTAATGGTAGATGATGCTCCAGTGTGGTGATAGATGGAGTTGGATGGGAACCGAGGAAAGACACAGACTTAGGCTGTCTRGAAACAGCTTTACTCACTTGGGTTTGGGGAGTGAAGTAGAAGGAGATGTCAAGGATGTTACTCTGGCTTCTGGCTAGGGACATCTGCTCATCATCAGTAACCTTGCATGGGACACAGCAGGACCATCAGCTTCAGGGAACAGTGATAAAAGTTAGATTTCAGGCTTGTAAAATTGACATTTCTTTGATACATTTCCTTTGAGAAGTTTCAGGCCACTGAGAGGCATAATTTTCACCTAGCATATATCTGAAGCCTAAGTCATCACATGTTCTGGAATTTGAACTAGGAATGACCTCAAGGTCAAGATTCATTTCTCTCAAACAAGGTCTATTTTTTGTAGTTTTATAAACATGAAAAAAATTCCTCCAGTTACCCTTCTCCAAAATAATAATAATGAATCTTCTATTCATTTAGACAGAAAGGGTATTTATCCTGTTTCCTTGAATGAGTTCAATGTTGTCTCCCACAAGATATCTCAATTTTACCTACTAAATACATCATAGTCTTAATCAATATAAATTTTATATATACATATAATTTGCATTTCTCCTTTATTTTTCTTTTTTTGTTCTTTTTTATTATTTTCTATATTCTTTGTTTACATTACAAATGATTTCCCCTTTCCCATTTCCCCCCTCCTGTAAGTCCCATAAGCCCTCTTCCCTCCACCCATTCCCCAATCAACCCCCTCCTACTTCTCTGTTCTGGTAATCCCCTACATTGCTGCAAATGCAGAGCCCTTCATGGATATGTGAAATATATATTTAAATAAATGTGTGAAAGCATAANGCAGTATAGGGGCATACCAGGACAAAGAAGTGGGAGAGGGTTGATTGGGGAACAGAGGGAGGGAAGATGGCTTATGGGATTTTTGGGGTAGGAGGAACCAGGAAAGGGGAAATCATTTGAAATGTAAATAAAGAATATATCTAATAAAAATAATTTTAAAATGTGCATTGATACGCTGTATACAGTTGCTACGTAGAAAATGTTGGAGAAGAGTGCATGGTCGAGTGAGGATGTTCCAAGGTTGATAGGAATGTGATTCTTGCATAAACTAATGGTAGATGATGCTCCAGTGTGGTGATAGATGGAGTTGGATGGGAACCGAGGAAAGACACAGACTTAGGCTGTCTRGAAACAGCTTTACTCACTTGGGTTTGGGGAGTGAAGTAGAAGGAGATGTCAAGGATGTTACTCTGGCTTCTGGCTAGGGACATCTGCTCATCATCAGTAACCTTGCATGGGACACAGCAGGACCATCAGCTTCAGGGAACAGTGATAAAAGTTAGATTTCAGGCTTGTAAAATTGACATTTCTTTGATACATTTCCTTTGAGAAGTTTCAGGCCACTGAGAGGCATAATTTTCACCTAGCATATATCTGAAGCCTAAGTCATCACATGTTCTGGAATTTGAACTAGGAATGACCTCAAGGTCAAGATTCATTTCTCTCAAACAAGGTCTATTTTTTGTAGTTTTATAAACATGAAAAAAATTCCTCCAGTTACCCTTCTCCAAAATAATAATAATGAATCTTCTATTCATTTAGACAGAAAGGGTATTTATCCTGTTTCCTTGAATGAGTTCAATGTTGTCTCCCACAAGATATCTCAATTTTACCTACTAAATACATCATAGTCTTAATCAATATAAATTTTATATATACATATAATTTGCATTTCTCCTTTATTTTTCTTTTTTTGTTCTTTTTTATTATTTTCTATATTCTTTGTTTACATTACAAATGATTTCCCCTTTCCCATTTCCCCCCTCCTGTAAGTCCCATAAGCCCTCTTCCCTCCACCCATTCCCCAATCAACCCCCTCCTACTTCTCTGTTCTGGTAATCCCCTACATTGCTGCAAATGCAGAGCCCTTCATGGATATGTGAAATATATATTTAAATAAATGTGTGAAAGCATAARYAGATGGGGTATTTTTGTTTGTGAACTTCTGATCATATTTTGGCCATCATATTTTTTTCTCAAAGTTGCCTTTTTTCCAGTTTATTTTGGTCTCCAATAATTTTAGGTCATTTGAAATCAGGGGTCATTTTTTTCCTTGATATGAATTCTTTTGTTTCATTAATTTTTTTTGTTGATGAGTTGCATATCAACATTGCAGGCACAGTCAAGCAGGGCATCCATYCTGTCATTCTCAAAATCCTAGCTTCAAGCTTGAGCGATGAGCATCTAGAGGGGAGTGAGCAAAGTGTGCACTCTTGAAGCAAGGGCATGTGAAAGAGCTGGTAGAGAGGTGAGCGGTGATGCTTACCACCATGTGACCACAATGTTTTATTGACTGTATGCRACCTATTTCCAGGATGTAGACTTAGTAGATACTGGAGGTAGTAGTTGGAGAATCATGAAAGAAATAACAAACATCCAAATTTGAAACAATTGAGTTAAACAGTTCTTGTTCATTAAGCACATCATTTTATAAGTTGAAAAAATATGAAAGATACTCTTAAAATGCATTAGAGCTAACAATTAGCTTAGAAACATGGCAAGATACTAAATTAAAATATGCATACTGAATTAGCATATGCAATATACTTATAGCAAACAATCGGAACAAGAAATGTAAATTTCCTATTCATAATAGCTAGGAAAATATTTAGGAACAGATTTATCAAGAAGTTGAGTTTTTCAATGGAAGCCATATAACACAAATCAAAGAAATTGAAGAATGTTTTAGTTACTTTTCTTTGTGAAGAGACACCACAACAAAAGAAAGTTTATAGAAGAAAGAATTTACTGGGATTTACATGGAGGGTTAGGCTTCACAACCATCCTGACAAGGGGCTGACAGAAGGTAGGCAGGCATGGCACTGGAACAGTAGCCGAGAGGCTACATCTTGAGACAATAATTAAAAGATCATAAAGTTAAAGAGCTCTAACTGGGAATGATTCAGGGTTCTGGAATCTCAAAGCACACCAGTGTTAACACCTTGTCCAAGAAGCCCACACCTCCTAACCCTCTGAAACAGTTCCACCAACTGGATACCAAACATTAAATCTATGATCTTATGAGGGGATTTCCCATTTAAGCCACCACAAAGATGATACCAATAAATTGACTATGTCTTATGTTTGCSTATTTTAAAAATTAAGATTGAATAAGGAACAATAACCTACATGTAAAATGAGCTTAAGTAAGTCCACTGAAAATTACCAAATCACTTTATTCTGAAAGGAACAAAAGACTTGACACATTTCTCAAGATGAGACACTGAAAATGGACAAAACTGTATGAGAAAGTGGTCCACAAAACTAAGGAGCACAAGATTAGTAATCAAAGCCACAGTGAGTTATTACTTCACTCCACTGAGAATGATCAGTATAAAAACATTAGAAAAMTATTAGTGTTACCATGATGTGCAATATATACCTTCAGTGAAGACACAAATTAGTGTAATCCTGTGAAATAAATTATGATGCAATTTTGAAAAATTAAAATTAGCATACAATGGTGTACATTAGCACACACACAGGTAATAAAAATAATGTTGACAAGGCATATGYATGGCCTTGTTTATTGAAGCAATATTCACAATACTCACAGTATTCCATGGATTTTTGAGAGTGAACAATCCTGAAAGAAGTAAATATRACCTGTACAAAATTAATTACTACTCATGCATGATTCTATCCATTCTTTCATTACAACAGTATAGATAACCGTGAACGATGACCATGAAAGTAAGCCTAGCATAGAAAAAAATATATTGTGTGATCTCACACATGAGGATTATAAGATTTGATCTTATAGTAGCAGAGAGTAGAGAGGTGGTCACTGGAGGCTGGGAAGACTAGAAAGAGAGGAAGGAAAGGCCAATGTTAGTTATTGGGAATGCAGTTGTAGTTAAACATGGGAGGTATAGTTTGGTGTTCTGTGGAAGAGTAGAATTAGAGATAATGATAACACACTGTACATTTTAAAATTGAATTTTAAATTTATACTGTTTTTACTGGATCTAATTGATAATTTTTAAAGCAATGACAAGTTAATACCTTGATGCTACCTCTCTAGAGTCACATGTGCTGACTCACTATTCTTACCACATAGATATTTGTAATGATATTATTTAAGGCAAAAGCTAAAAAGGGCATATGTAACCATGCATTACTTTTAGACGGGAGTAATTTGGGGTCAAAAGTTTTGTAGGTGGGTTGGTATCTCCATCCCTCCATCTCCACTGGGGGTCCTGACTGACTCCTGGAGGTTGTCTCTTCTGGTTCCACATCCCCACTCTTGGGAATTTTGGTTAAGGTCTTCCACATTGATGCCTGGGAGCCTCCCCATTCCAGGTCTCTGGAAACTTTCTAGAGGTTTCCTCCCCTACCACTAGCAGATGCATTCATTCTCTTAGTTTCTGGGCCTCTCTCATATCTCTCCTTGCACCTGATCCTGTTCCCCTCCTCTCCCCCATCCAGATCCTTCCCTCCCTTTCTTTGTCTCCCATGATTACTTTGTCCCCCCTTCTGAGTGGGATTTAAGCATCCCCACTTGGGCCTTCCTTCTTGTTTAACTTTTTAGGATCTGTGGGGTATTTCATGAATAATCTTTATTTTGGCTAATATCCAAATCAGTCAGTACATACTATGCATATCCTTTTGCTTCTGGATTACCTCACTCAGGATAATATTTTTTGATTCCATCCATTTGCCTGAAAAATTTGTGWTGTSCTTGTTTGTAATAGCTGAATAGCATTCCATTTCTGTATCCATTTTTCAGTTGAGGAACATCTGGGTTGCTTTGATTTAAGGMATGGCTGACTAGGGACTGGGCCGTCTTGGGATCCATCCTATGGGCAGGCACCAATCCCTGACACTATTYTTRTGCTATGTTTTGATTGCAGTCAGGAGACTAGCCTRTCTGTCCTCTGAGAGGCTCTACCAGCAACTGACTGAGACAGATGTAGACACAGCCAAGCATTGGACTCAGGTCTGGGATCTCTATGGAAGAGTTGGGGAAAGGACTGACGGAGCTGAAAGGGATTGCAACCCCTAAAAAGACCAACAGTGTCAACTAACCTGGAGCTATGGGAGAAGACTACGCCATTAACCAAAGAGCATGTAAGGGCTGGTCTGAGGCCCTGGCACATGTGTAACAGAGGACTGCCTTGTCCGGCTTCAGTGGGAGAGGATGAGCCAGGTCCTATAGAGAGTTGATGCTCAGTGGGTCAGGATGGGGTTGGGGGTTGGGTGGGAGGATACCTGGGAGGGCACCCTCTCAGAGATGAAGGGGAGGAGGGATGGGAAAGGAACTCTGTAAGGAGGGACCCGGAGGAGGACAGCATTTGGGATGTAAATAAATAAAATAATTAATTAATAAATAAAAAGAGNTAGCCTGTCTGTCCTCTGAGAGGCTCTACCAGCAACTGACTGAGACAGATGTAGACACAGCCAAGCATTGGACTCAGGTCTGGGATCTCTATGGAAGAGTTGGGGAAAGGACTGACGGAGCTGAAAGGGATTGCAACCCCTAAAAAGATCAACAGTGCCAACTAACCTGGAGCTATGGGAGAAGACTACGCCATTAACCAAAGAGCATGTAAGGGCTGGTCTGAGGCCCTGGCACATGTGTAACAGAGGACTSYCTTGTCCGGCTTCAGTGGGAGAGGATGAGCCAGGTCCTATAGAGAGTTGATGCTCAGTGGGTCAGGATGGGGTTGGGGGTTGGGTGGGAGGATACCTGGGAGGGCACCCTCTCAGAGATGAAGGGGAGGAGGGATGGGAAAGGAACTATGTAAGGAGGGACCCGGAGGAGGACAGCATTTGGGATGTAAATAAATAAAATAATTAATTAATAAATAAAAAGAGCTTCTTTAAGTGTTTGTTRTTGTTCACAAGAAAGTTTAAACATTAGTATTTACTTGCTTTAAAYTGAGGGGCTCTGTCTTAACAGTATGTACATCTCAGGATTTTAACCATTAAATTAAGGGCTTAAAATAAACATAGTATTAATTAATTAATCTTCAAACCACCTGAAGGAAATTTTATGACTCCTTCAGTAAAGACAAACTTTCTTATACTTTAAAGCATGAAATTCTTGTGAAAAACTATGTGCAGGAGTTTTATACTGTATCCAAGAGAAATAGGCTACAGACAATGAGAAATTTTTCTTTAATTAGAATGACAGCGGGAATTTAGGAAGGCAGAATTTAATGTAATTAAAATGGGAAAATCATTATTTAACAGGAGTCATGCTACATTTCTTGATGAAAACACAATGAGGATCTTTAATTTCACATGAGTCAATAATTTTATTTTTATATCTCTCCTGAGCCTCTTCTAATTAAAACAGAACAGAGGGTAAATTACAGGAAGCRTTCTAAACTTTCCTTGTCTAAGTTGCAATCTTTTGCTTAAGAAGTTTGTCCACAACAGTAAAACAAAAATCCTGAGAAACAATAATTTAAAAACTATTATAGATAAAGGCAGAAAAGAATGTTGAGTAAGTAGTAAAATGCAGGAGTCGGGGGTAGAACTTAACTGGTGGGTACAGCTGTAAGATTTGTTCGATGCTCAATACTTCTAGCTTGCCTGGTGACATCATTAAAATAAAAAATTCATAACAACAGTGACTACATAAACCACACAAATAATCTGAAAACATATCCAACATAGAGTGAAACTGCTCAAAAATGCAGTGTCACCTTGTTGATGTGAGAATGTGTACCCAGTCATCTTGTGTCTTTTTGTGCTGTGTCAGGGCAATGTCGCTGGGAGGCCTGACCATTTATGGGGGCAGAGAGAGAGAGAAAGTGATATGGATGTGATGTAGAGGGGGATGTGGCAGGGACTTGGAGGAGTGAAGGAAGAGGAAACTGCATTAGGAGTATATTATATGAGAGAAGAATAAATAAAAATTAAGAAAATAAAATAGTTTGTCGGATGCTTTTACCACTTCACAGTTTATGTAGAAAGTCTTTCATGTTAATTAATAAGCACTATACCCTTGCAAGGTAAGTTGATCAGAGG
>BDUI01022285.1:41766-52020 GCA_002335545.1 Apodemus speciosus
ATGAATGTACCCAGACATAGAGATGAAGGTGTTGGCCAATGCAGATGAACCCGTCACTTCAATAGAGGTAGGGCTAATGAATAAATCTGGGAAACTTACAGAGGTCATGTTGACAAACATAACATCTGTGGTATATGTTACTCAGAAACACATGCTGGATTTTCATGTTAGTGTTAATCTTGTGTTGATGGCTACTGACATTTCTTAGCTTGTCTTTATAAAGTGAGGACATACAGTTGAATCTTTATAAAGATTAGGTTTTCTGTTGTTCCTTGATATCACTATTATGCCAAATTTCAGCTGGCTTCATCCTACCTGAGAAAATACTTTCAAATTCCATGGTGATGTAGAGAAATATATCCCATAATATCCYTGTAAATAAATATAGTAGAAGAATCTAGATGTGTAATTGGTGACTTGCTTTGTTCTGGCTGTTGTTAAGGAAATTCATTCACCATAACTAAAGTTCTAACTGTTTTACAGCAGCTAATTCTAACTTCATTTTCACAAATCTCCAAGAACCCTTAGAAACATCATAAAATCCTCTAGGGAAAATATGTGTTAATACAAGAGCCAACAAACTTATGAATCGATATAAAGTTAATTTTATCTTCAAAATGTTGATATAAAATGAAACAATTTCATAGGGAGGAGTTCATCTAATAAAATAAAATGAAAATAGTAGGTGCTATAATGTTTAATATTTACTAGCACCCAGCTTTGCTGATTGTGGGAATGAAAATCATGGACAGTAGAATTGTGAGAAAAAAATATGGAGCAAAAGGATTTGCCATTAAGGAAAGTAGGGAAATTATACCACCAAGAAATAGACTTTTCTTTAGCTTTCAAATTTGTCTCTTTACAAAGTCGTTTTCTGGTCTTCCTGCACCACTTTATTTCATACTCAGCTTCTTCTCAACATCTTCCTGCCTGATCAGTGTGGAGCAAGTAGAGAACTCTTTTGCATAGAAGCTTCTTTCTTCTGCAATTTACAGTGTTCCTGGTTAATCTACTTCAGAAAACTTTTCAAATGTTTTTAGAATGAAATTATAGCTAACATCTTTGACATGGTACTTTGAGTAGCTGTAAAAACTGGAAATTAATTTAATATTGAATTTGGAAACAAAATTTTGTTCTTACAATGTTGAAAAGATACCCAAATATATCAAGAAGGCAATGAACATTTTCATTCAAATATTCAGAAGAGCAAATTGATGATTTTGTAGAGTCCATATCTAACAGTAAACCATCTGAGTTATTCACAGGTAACATTACAGTTTTACCTAAAATAATATCATATCTTTAGATTAGACTGATATTGTGTGCTGACATTTTTCTTCCCATCTTATTTATAATTACTTGTAATGCAAAATACAGTTTTGACAAAAGGTCTATGTTATTTCTTAACAGTTGGTTTGGTCATGTAATTGAATCCTTGCCAGTGGGCTGTGAAAAGAAGTAGTGGGTTCTAATTCTGTTCTGAGTCTTAGGAAAGTGAACATATGTCTTACCATATTGTTTCCTCTGCCACTTGAGGGGAAAACAGTATTGAGATTTCAGTGAGAACAATGCCCTACAAAAGTAAAACTCTGAAGATATTTAGGGTCCTGACTAACAGCAGACATTGCTCATTACTGCCAACCTGTGGGGGAATTTGTGTCAGGAATAAACCTTTGTCTTCTTTCAACCCTATCCTTTGGAGTCTCTCTTTGTTTAATAGCATCTTCATATTCACACTAACAAATGCATTCCTCAATAGGCAGGGGTGTTTTATCTTCTGGAACCACAGCAATTATCTCAAAGAAACTTTATTCTCCTCACTAGGCATAAAAGGTTAGGAAGCACAAGGTTGATTAATGCATGCTTCCAGTGTAGGCATATTGGAGCAACTCATTAAATACATTGTTGAACTGTCGGGCCAAACATTTTAGAGAACAACATAACATTGTTTTGTTCTTCCTACTAAATGGAAAATTGTATTGATTGAAAGTAACTTCTTAAGAAAAACTTTTAAGTCTCAGAAGGGCAATGGTGTCTGTAGATAAATCCATAAATCCAATTTGTCCACAGATACACCAATGGTGAATGTGATGGACTAACGTCTTCCTACGTGCTGAGTGGTCAATCTCTTTATAAGTGATGCTTACATATGGTATGGTAGTAGAAGTATGATCAAACTAGGGAAAGTTAAGGCTGTAGTAAGATGATGGAGATAATAATAGTCGAGAAGGCATAAAGGTGGGTGTGCCTGTGTGTTACATATATTGAAAAGAATAAAACAAAATTGTGAATTACTACTTCTAATGCAAAATAAAATCAGAGAGAGAGAGAGAGAGAACATTAATTGTGGACTAGTGAACTAGTTCAATTGGTAAAGTGTTCACTATATCATTAAGTAGGCATGAATTCAGATATCTATCACATATATAAAAAATAGGACCTTGTAGATATTAAACTTGAACACTGAGGAGATGAAGTAGAAAGTATCTCTAGAACGTGATGACTAGCTAATTAACCAAATTGGGAAGCTCCAGGTTCACTGTGAGATTTTGTCTCAAAAGATGTGGTGGGGATGGATTAGAGAAGACAGCCAACATCGACTCTGAGCTCCTAATACACACACATTCACACCCACATTTATAACTGATGTGTGTGTGTTTGTGTGTGTGTGTGTGTGTACACATGCGAGTGCACATGTGGGTATATCTCATATATATATATACATATATATATCATATATATGTATATCCCATATACATATGTACATGAACACACATGTAAGATATAATTATAAGATTATAAGATGATTTTAAGACATTTGAAGACACCCACCATGGTGCTGCTTAATGACTGTCCAGAGCAAATATCAAGTAATTGGGTGTTCTTGTTCATTTTTGTCTGATCTCCAAGAAGTGCCTTCTTGAATGGTCATATTAATGTGAGCTAAAGGTTTGTTCCACCCTTTGTATTAATTTCCTATAGGCTAAAATAACAAGTTGCTGTAACCATCATATTTTAAAGAAGTAGATGGTTATTGCTTCCTAGTTCTGGAAGCTTAAACCCAAAGGTAAGAGTTATGCTATAAAATATTCCAGTATTTATAAATATTGGAGGCTAGCAACAACAGCTTTTTGAAAACCTTTTGATCTCTAGCTATTACATTTGGCTTTTCTTATAATACAGAACTTGCATTCTTGGCATGGGCTTTGAAATTAAGGATTCTCTATTTCTCCCATTCCCTAAATAGCTTTATTTGTATAGAAACCAGTGCAAATTTGTACAACCCTTTTTCCTGAAACTGGTGAGAATTTTGACAGTCTGGCTGCTATGTTGAATTTTTGTGGCACATCTGTAGTTATAAATATAGATTTTCAATTATGTNGGGAAGCTCCAGGTTCACTGTGAGATTTTGTCTCAAAAGATGTGGTGGGGATGGATTAGAGAAGACAGCCAACATCGACTCTGAGCTCCTAATACACACACATTCACACCCACATTTATAACTGATGTGTGTGTGTTTGTGTGTGTGTGTGTGTGTGTACACATGCGAGTGCACATGTGGGTATATCTCATATATATATATACATATATATATCATATATATGTATATCCCATATACATATGTACATGAACACACATGTAAGATATAATTATAAGATTATAAGATGATTTTAAGACATTTGAAGACACCCACCATGGTGCTGCTTAATGACTGTCCAGAGCAAATATCAAGTAATTGGGTGTTCTTGTTCATTTTTGTCTGATCTCCAAGAAGTGCCTTCTTGAATGGTCATATTAATGTGAGCTAAAGGTTTGTTCCACCCTTTGTATTAATTTCCTATAGGCTAAAATAACAAGTTGCTGTAACCATCATATTTTAAAGAAGTAGATGGTTATTGCTTCCTAGTTCTGGAAGCTTAAACCCAAAGGTAAGAGTTATGCTATAAAATATTCCAGTATTTATAAATATTGGAGGCTAGCAACAACAGCTTTTTGAAAACCTTTTGATCTCTAGCTATTACATTTGGCTTTTCTTATAATACAGAACTTGCATTCTTGGCATGKGCTTTGAAATTAAGGATTCTCTATTTCTCCCATTCCCTAAATAGCTTTATTTGTATAGAAACCAGTGCAAATTTGTACAACCCTTTTTCCTGAAACTGGTGAGAATTTTGACAGTCTGGCTGCTATGTTGAATTTTTGTGGCACATCTGTAGTTATAAATATAGATTTTCAATTATGTAAATCACCTCTGCAATGTCTTTTAAAAGTTAAAAAGAAGCAATTTATCCACCTTACATTTCGGTAATAGTCTTGTAAATTAGATCTATGCTAACAAAACCAAAACAAAAGCTGTATTGAACACTTCTTTTGAAAGCTTCGTAAAGGATTTGGGTTTCTTCAAGTGAAATAATAAGATGTCTAACAGTGCTGTAAATTCTACAAAATAAAAAATAACCCATCCTTGTCCTCACCTCCAAGCTAAAGCTGTGATATTAACTGTCCCCCACAGGCCCATGAAATGAAAGCTCGGCTGGGACAGTCGTAACAATTGAGCCACTGGAAGAGTGGAAAGCTATGCAAAGTCACCTCCCCCAAAATATTCAGATCATTATGTGAACATAATCTACAGATGAGTCCTGGTCTACCTTCTTTCTCCTTCACTTTCTTGATATGATCTCAACTGTTGTTTTTTAACAATAAGCCCCAATCTCCCYGTCATAGCCTCTGCTWCCTTGTCATTGGCCCTTTAAGCCMGTTGTTAAGGGACTGGATAGTCTGAAAGCTTCATTAAAATAAGCCTCTTTTATAGCTAATTATCACAGGTGTTGTTATATATTAGAGTATTAGATAAAAATAATGGTAACGTCTGTAATATGGTATTTGAAAAACAGGTGAGAAGCAATCTCACAAAATACAATGATTGGGGTCATCAGTAGGATTYCAGTTAGACTATGAGCAGACTTTCTTCAAAATAAATGTCTTCCCATGTTGTGTAAGCAGTTATCAGTTTAATAAGTGCTTGAGAATAGTAGCATGCATTCATTTTCTTACCAAGTTTATTTCAAATACATTTTGGAAAGAACCTTCTTCCATATCTGTTTCCTGAGCATAGATTTTGAACATATGCAAGATGCCTAACAAACTTGGCATTACATTGTCTACAGTTCATAAGCTGGAATCTTAATCACAGATAAGATGGTATTAGGAGTTGGGCCTGTGGAGAAATTAAATTATGAAGGACATATTTTCATTAGTTGATTAAAAATTTCTATGACAAAATGATATTTATTCATATTTCTAATATGGATCAGTAGCAAGAAAACTATTGTCTTAAAACAGAATGAAAGATATCTAGCCTGACAATGAACTTGACTGAATATTGATCTTGGACTTTCTAGTCCACAGAGCTGCATGAAACACAATCGTCTGCYWCCCTGAAAATCATTCTTCAATGGTATACAGCACCATACAGGATTATAACAGAACTGAAAAATTTTGTCTCTGATGGCATTACATGTGTCATAAGTAATAGAAAAATATATATTCATAAACCACAATGTAGTAGTACTGTTGTGTGGTTGGAAATAATTCTCAAATAAGTTCACTGTGATTACACTCATCGATAAAAGTAGAGAAATACAGTTATAGATATTATTTGATACAATAATGGATGTTTATATGGTCTTATATAGTTATGCCTGTATTACTCATCGCTCTCTAGAGAAAAGTAACTGATAGAACAAACATAAATGTATATATATGCATATATATGTATATATATTATTATACAATTATTATTATGATTAAATTATTAGACTGACTTACTGACTGTAGTCCAGTTGGCCCAATAATTATTATTTTCTGATGAAAAGCCAAAGAATCAAGTATCTGTTCAATTCCCAAGGCTGAATGTCTCAGCTAGCCTTCAGTGTATGGTAGAATCCTGTGGAAAGAGTCTCTAATGCCAGTGAAGGAGGTAACTTGCCAGCAAGGGGGGGGGGGAAGCAGGCAAGAACAAAGATTCTGTCTTCCATATCCTTTATATAGGCTACTATCAAGCGGTGTGGACCAGATCAAGATAGATCTTCCTACCTCCAAAGATCTGGATTTAGAGTGGGTCTTCCCACTTCAAGCTAGAAATCCCACACAAATGTAACCAGCCACTTTGGTTTTAGTTAATGCCAGATATAGTCAAGTTAACAGCTAAAATTGTCATCACAACTGTACTATCCTTTTCCCAAAATATTAGACTGCATTATACAAGCAATACTTTCATACACACAGCATTTACTTTATTTCCTGTTTGTACTAAGGCCACACCTACATCAAATGATTAATCTAGAGTTTCAGTCACAAATATATTCATAGATATCTGACACCGATCACGAAACCCGGTGACAAAATTGCCTACAAATGCCATTCTTATAATACCTATTGCTAGTAAATGTATGACTGTAAAATTCTGTTCAAGCTGCCAAATCAGGAACGTAGAAATATTCTATAATACTAGATACAGTTGCCTTAAAGGTATGCACAATCATTTCATTACTGGCAAAAGAATTATATACCTCCTAATTTAATATGTACCCATGAAAAAATAATGAAAAATAAAATATTTATAGCGATATAAGAACTAACCATAGAACTATTAATACCTTCAGTACAATCAAACTTATTCATAATTTCCAACACAGAATAAAGTTCCCAGACTCAGTACCCTCAATGTCATCCTCTGTCTAGAGAAGACGTTCCCTGATTCATAGTTATTTTGTTTTTATTTTTTGTATACGTATCCTTTCTTTTTATAATAAAACTTTTACATGCTTCCATAGGCATCTTAATTTTTTTAATTGATGAATCTTAGAACCTAGACAGAAAATATTCTGATCTCTACTATAACCATAATATAAGCTAATACACAGTATAAATAAGAAACTGTGAAAAAGTATAAAATAATAATAATAAAGCTGCAAAGGAGCACTAATTAATTTTAATGACTAGAACAGAAGCCCAGGTTATTAGACAAACTTCCCTACTGACCTTGCTCTAGATCAGGTGTACTGATAAGCAATATTTGTGTCTGAAGGTTCTTGATTTGCAATGTCATAGGCATTTTACAGTTGCTGAAGGAAATTTCAGTCATTCTTTTCCTTTTCAACCTTCTGTTAGAGTTTACAATGTTCTTTTTAAGGAAAGGCAGCTAAGGCACGGCAGCCTTCTCTAGTGCATGCTCCTTCAATCTCTGCACCTTCTCCTGGTGGCAGTGAAGCTGGCATTACTAGACACATCTTGCTGCATGACAGTCACCATGAGCATGGGGCCCTAAGCCCTCTCTGTTGTTAACTGTTGCTTTATTTGCCTCATGTAATCTTTGACTTCAGCCTAATTCACATTCTGTCCACTCTGCTATGGTTGTCGCATGAATGCCTTCCCTGCCACCAGCTGATGGCTTCATTGTTACTTGACCCTGCAGAAACACTTTATGTGGCCTTTACACCACAAACTGGGGCAGAATAATGTATCTTGGTCAAAAGATCTCATTTTTCTCTGTTGACTAGTGTAAAGTCATGTTTCCATTAACAGCTGCTGAAACACCCACTCAGAGAAGACCCTGCTGGCTTCGGTGTGGCCCATTCTTTCTCACACTGTCCAGTGACTCCAGACTAAGGGATTTTAGCCTCCCCTAATAGGCTTTGGTGAGAACATCTCTGACATGTCTTCCAGGAAACTCACATGGATGCAGTAACGAAGATGTTTATGTGCTGCTTTACAGCCTGAGAACTGCAGTTGACAAACTGGTACTGTTTTTAATGATGATAAATTGCCTTTAAACTTAAGAAATGAGAGAAATTTGTCATATTCTACTCACATACAATTTAGTTCCTTCCTAACTTTAATACTGAGAATTCTTAATTAAAATTGGGAAACATATGAATCAGAAAGGAATGTTCTAATTCATTATTTTTCAGATTAATCCATTTCTTTTATTTGTGCCTTACTTAAAGAATAATTTAGTTTAATTTTGGCCTCATATACCATCAAGAAATATTATTTCTACATATCAATAAAATTCAGGTCCATTTATTATTGTTTTAACTTCCCTTAAAGATAACTGCTCTTTAAAATTAATTCATTATTTATCATATTAAATGAAAACCTGTAATGTCTGAATCCTTTTTAACATGCATGAAAATATTGAGGGTTATCATATGACTTTAAAATTTTCAACTTGGTTAGAATGTAATGGAACTAAATTAGTAAAATAATAGTGTTTTTTTGCATGAAGCATAGCTCCCTTATTACTGTAGTGGTAATCTTTTGACAAAGACAAAATAACTATTCAGTATTTGAAAAACCCACTTGGTGGGTATTCAATCCACGAAATAACAATRTCTTGAAAAAGATTAAATAATTGAAGGAATAAATAATATAGGCTTTAATCAAAGGCTTCTTGGCTAAATTTCTGTACACCATTCTAATGGCGCCCAATACCTTAACGGGGAGGATATCTGTTGAAGTTGGTCTTATTGCTATGTATTTAGATGTTAAGTTCTGTGCTCCAAGATGAGGTTTAAGTCTGGACATGGATGCTGTATTGACTAATGTGCACTAAAGAATGGTCCCGATAATCTCTGATTGGATAATAAGAGGCTAGAGGCTGTGACTGGGACAGAAAGTGAGGAAGGCAGAACTTAGAATAGGGGCTCTTAGGTAGGGATCACAAAAAAAGAAGGAAAAAGGTGGGGGACAAAGGAGGTCTCCATGAGCCAAGATGGACCATAAGGATGGATCATGAGCACATGGGCAAAGAAAATCACACTGAGGACACAAATGGAAAAATGTAAAGAAAGCAAGACTAAACTGATGTGTAACACAGGGTCTATGCCTTCTGCATTGTTTAGAATAGCTCAGAACCTGCTTAGTATAGGCTTACAGCTTTTTAATAAGAATGCAAGGTATCTGTGTCTTTTATTTGGGAGCAATATAGGATAGAATGGGAAAKAAACCCCTGTAACATTACTTCTATAGATAGCACTTTTTTTTTTCTAAAATGGGAGAACTTGAAATTTGGAACACTAAAGCAATGACTCCAAATCATCGGGTAGTAATGCATCATCCAACTTTGTAGGCTAGGTCAAATATTTATAAAGTGTCCTATGCTATTCTGGCCTGACCTTTTGAAATTGACTAGTGTAATTTTGAAATGATGGGACTGCACTGCTTCAGATCAGAGTAGCAGAATCTCGTTCTATTACTAAGTTCTTATCCAAAACCTTCTATTGTCTTATCCTGGTCTTGACCTTCTACACAGAAGCCAATGAACTACAAGACATATTACAGTTATTGTTATCAATGTCCTCCAATAGGGTCTCTTAGCATTAAGAGAGAACTAGGTGAGAACACACACTCTGTAGTCCAAACTGTCATACCATATCACCCAATGGCTCTTTTATAATTCCACAAATGTGCTTAGTTCTAAGATCCATCACTCAAGTTTCTACCTGTGAGCCTCACAATTACCTGAGCTACAAAACTGATTGTCATAGTAACTTCTGAGAGTAATCATTAACTGACTTTTTAAAATAATGTTCATGTTCATTCACAAAACAAATACTGAAAATATACAGAGATAGTGGTAAATGTATGGAGGTAAAATAACCATTATTGACATTGTTCAAATTCTCTTTCCATAGTTCCTAGGAAATTGAAAATATCACTAATATTGCCTTTGATAAAACCTTACAACCATTCATAATTTAGCAAACTATCCCTATTAGATTCTTTTTTAAATGCTGGGTCAGAAAAATTAAGAGGAGATCAAGATTTTACCTTATATTATTTTATACTTGATGTTGTTATTGGGGAGAGGTCTTAAAACTGGCAGTAAAAGTAAATAGACATACAAGAAATTATTTCTTACTAAGCCTTATCTAAAAGTTTGTAACTTAAATGAATAACAGTTTGGCAGTTTGTTAAAGGTCTTTTTTGGGAAGTCAGTGTTAAGCTTATGTGTGCAAACATGATGAATTTCTACCTACCGACAGTTAAATTTTTATCCAGAATATTGGTCAATCAGCAAGAAGTCTGAGCGTGGATCTTAAACATTGTATAAAATACCTGTAAATAAAAGTTCTTGTGGAAAAGTCCATGAAAGATGAGAACCAAGCATATTTATTGGCCTATGCAGAGCTAGATGTGATCTGCCGGACAGGGTTTGGAAAGCACCATGTGATCTGTGTAAAAATGTCT
>BDUI01022286.1:6149-18354 GCA_002335545.1 Apodemus speciosus
GGAGAGGAGAGGAGAGGAGAGGAGAGGAGAGAAGGGTTCTCACGCTCAGTAGATGTAAATGCTAAGTTGCTCTCCCTATATCAGCTTTAGGTATCTTCCTTCTCTCACTCTGGTGCACTAAATGCGGAAGGCTAACACACAAGCACACAGGGTGAACTTACTAGAACACAGTCTCTATTGCAGGGATCTGCCTATTTTATTCATTGTTCTGTGTCCAAGCTCTATAACAACATAAGCAACAATGGCTAATCAATTCACAAATACTGAACAAATAAAAGGTGATGAAGCCCACAGCCACATCCCATGCTGCCTCCTTCCACACTTGCAGATCGGACCCATAGTGAGACACCTCACAGAAGTAGAAGTTTGGAAAAACAGTTTTGTGATTAGTTATGTGGCTAGCTCAGTAACGACATTCCTTCTGCCGTCTGCCCTGGTTGGGTGCCCCCCATTGCCATAACAGCTGCTGTTCCAGACTTTCCGAGGTGAGAACAGTTGGAGCAGGAAGAGAACCCCTCTCCCCCCTGTCTTGAGTCTCTTCCACAGTTGCAAAGCCTACAGAGATCTGCCAGATGACCTCTGCTCCTTGCCCATGTCTGAGTCAGTCACCAGCTTGGGCCTGGCAGAATCAACCCTGAGTTGTGTATGAGAAGGGTAAACACTCAGGCCTTTTCCCAAAAGGACAACCCAAGGACAGTAAAGTTTGCTGCCTGCACCTCCTTRCAGGAATATTGGGGGTGGGTAGCAGGAAGAGAGCGATGGGGCAAAAAATAAATTGAACAAGTTCACAGTAAAGGAGATGTCTGTCCTATGCAGAGAGAGATCTACCGACAGGAATAAGTTCTAGTTCTGTGGAAGCAGAGATGCTCTCATTGGGCTGCAAGTGGAGTCAGGGTTTCCTGTTGTTTAGAATTGGAACCGTGTAAAAAGGACAGCAGGAAATGTGACTGTGTGCATTGATTTGCCCAGTATATATTAATGGCCAGTGATAACGAGGGACTTTCGTTTTGAGGCAGTTTGGGAGATTGTACTCTATTCAGCTGCCTGAACTAACACGCATCGCTGCCAACCAGCTATGCCAAAGGAGATGCCTCAGTGCAAGGTTAGGTAAGTCATACTGTGCGCTGTCACAGTGTCTCCTGGACTAGGTTAAAGATTCAGATACACGGTGACAGTTGTAGTATCTCACGGATGCATCTTCCATTACTTCTGAGCCTGTGCTAGTTCATTTGGTCAAGCTGGTGCTGACCTACTTAAAGAGAGAAATTATATGTAAAAGAGGCGACTCYCCAGATAGGAGCGCAAAGAATGTGCTGACTTATTACACAGGCATCTGATATGATCATCTACAAATAATACTTACCGTATAATCTAAACAAGAGCCTGGAGCCTATAGTCGACACATTAATGACCTGTGGATGAAGGTATCATTCAGATGCAGAATTATCCGAAGTGGTACATTCTAAAACACTTGGCAATGCAAATCCTTTAGTTCAGCCACCGCCATCCCTGCAGCTAGTTTGACTCTGTGAAGTTTTCTGGAATCCTCAGACCTCAGTATACTTAGGTTGGCGATAACACCACAGGAGGTACTCGCACCCAGGAGGCATTGCGCGCCCGGGAGGCATGCACGCCCAGATTTCTGGTACTGCTACCGTGAAGGTGTTGAGGCTAGACTAGGTCACACACACACACACACACACACACACACACACACACACACACACACACGCACGCGCGGCAGCATGGCTTCTGAGTGGGAAACCTGGGTGGTCCCACTCCTGGTGGGTCCCCAGTTTGGCTTTGTGTTATTGGTGAGAGTTCAAGCAAGTTTGACTCCATCTGCATCCCTCGGGTCCTCATTTAAGATGGGAATGTTGGTAAGCACTGCCTTCTAGTGTTGTAAAGGCTATAGAAATTACCAAATAGAAAGTCGTTGTAACAGTGCCCGGCTCACGGTGTTATTAAACTGTTTGCTATTTATATCATATCTCGAACACACAGGTCCAGCCTGCATTGAGKGAATCACAGGCAGTCTGATTCGAAGAACACATTTTTAATCAACTGTAAGTGTCTAGGAAGTCACTTTCTTTCTATGTCTCTTGAAACGTGACACTTATCCTAGTTTGCTTTCCGTGTCTCYGGGCAGCCACKATACAGCAGAAGTAAACRTTTGATGAGTTCCAACATTTTAATAAGTTCTCTTATCAACAAACTGCTCAACCCCTCTCTCCAGAAGTTTGCAATGATTTGATTACGAGTATTTGAATAGGCATTTTTACCTGTTTACCACCGAGCTAAGCACAGTAGATTGAATGTACACCCCAGCTTTGAGTTAACATGAGCATTTTTATTTAGGCTCAAACTTGGTTGACTTAACTAATGCCATTTGTTTAGAAACTGTTAGTGCTTTGCCACATTAGGCAGAAGAAATGCATTGCTTAGTGACCTACTTAGATACCTTTTATNGAATCACAGGCAGTCTGATTCGAAGAACACATTTTTAATCAACTGTAAGTGTCTAGGAAGTCACTTTCTTTCTATGTCTCTTGAAACGTGACACTTATCCTAGTTTGCTTTCCGTGTCTCYGGGCAGCCACKATACAGCAGAAGTAAACRTTTGATGAGTTCCAACATTTTAATAAGTTCTCTTATCAACAAACTGCTCAACCCCTCTCTCCAGAAGTTTGCAATGATTTGATTACGAGTATTTGAATAGGCATTTTTACCTGTTTACCACCGAGCTAAGCACAGTAGATTGAATGTACACCCCAGCTTTGAGTTAACATGAGCATTTTTATTTAGGCTCAAACTTGGTTGACTTAACTAATGCCATTTGTTTAGAAACTGTTAGTGCTTTGCCACATTAGGCAGAAGAAATGCATTGCTTAGTGACCTACTTAGATACCTTTTATYTTTATTTTTTATGAATCGTCTTGCTAGAGGTCAGGATGTGTCTGACTTGGGCAATGAAAGGAGACACTCTCCATACTCATGGCTCTGGGCTTCGCCACTCTGCTAAGGCTGGTGGCCTACCATGGCATGTGAGCTGTGCCCTGCCTTATCATCCTTCTAGTTACCAGGGGCCTGGGCTCTGTGTGGAGCCGTGAGACGCTTTGTCTTCTCTATTCTGAGAGGGTAGGGAAAGYAATTGACCTCTTGCCTGWCTCTGGAATTTTTTGTATCTTTCCAAGCACTGGGGTATTGTCCCCTCTTAGGTTCTGGCTTAACCTGCAGTGAGAAGGCAGCCAGCCCCAYTTAAGAATCTCAYACACCCCCTTWTAAGAATCTCCCAGGAGCCTCAAGACCTAGAAAATTATCTGGATAGAGGATCATCATCAGTTTAACATAGCTCTCTGGTTGTTTTACAAACTAGTCCTTCTTTGAGTCTTCGAAGGGTGAATTTGAAATAAGAGGCCCCATCTTCAAGTTACAGTCCCCCAAATACTGATTTTTTATGTTCCTGTCTGTGGCACACGTGTGCTCTCCTATGGTGCTTGTCATGAACTTAGTTGTCTTTGTGTTTCCTCTTCCTGAACATTTGAAGAAATGAGTCAGATGTTCTCACAATGTATGGGCAGCCTGGAGAAAAGTGCTAGTGTTCTGAGAGCTGGCCTGGCATTCCTYTCGTGGAGGAGACTCTCTGGCACCCGAACAGAGGCATTTGGCCATAGAGATAAAGCCCTCAGAGACTGCCTGGACAGGCTGGAGCTGGATGAAGAGATAGCAAACTGCTCTGAGGAAGAAGTTTACAGGAACATGGAAACRGAAGGACGGAGGAGTAAGAACTGGGGTGGGGGTGGGGAGGATGGAATCAGGGAGAAAGCAAGACGGCAAGAGACAGGAAACGGAAGGTCAGCTTCCCACGGATGGACAGTTTGATTCTTTGGGGGCCAGAAATAAAGTGAAAGGGGTTGTGTACAAGGTCTAGATTCTTACTCAGCCACAAGAGACCAGTGACAAGTGTGATCAAGAATCTAGCTGTAAGGAGCCATTGGAGAGACAGTGACCCTGAGAACATTAACTCTCAGCCATTCTCAGACATCTAGGGGCAGGGAGTGGGCCTTCCCACAGGGTGTGGGCCAGAGCTAGAGCCTGTTTTTGTTTAAGGGAGAGAGAGTGATAGTAGTTGACACCATGTTACATCTGTTCCGGGGCAGGGTGGGGAAGGCGTTGGCAGGAGTGGGGGAGGGGGATAGAAGCGGGCAGAGGGGGGGTTGAGTTGGAGAATTTTTGGAAGATGAATGAAACATTAGAGTAAGTTTTATGACTTGTGTCTCCTAAGAAGAAAAACACAGCAGCAGCATTTAGAAAAAGTTATTTTAAAGGATTTCWTCATCCTAATGGATAGAGATTGTCTTCAGATGATGCAAATATTCCAAAGATTTAATGAAGTTATCGGGAGCCTTGTTGACATTAATTAGAGTTCTGTAATTAGAATTATAGTTATAGAAGCTTCTTCCTGCAAACCAGAGGCACATATTTCAGCATCTCGGGTTCGCAGTGCCTCTGGGCTTGGTACCTGACGTGGTTTATATATATATATATATATATATATAGCAGCGCTTTCATAATTCTTTTTAAATAACCATGTTGATAGATATTTAATCGTTTTTTAATTAATGGCGGAGTAAAGCCCATTTATACTTGTGCTCCTCTTCCTCTGCCTCTGCTCACAAGCAAACTGTCAGCYRCCGCGGCCACTGCCTGTGCACACAGCCACCCAAAGTGCCGGTGACACCGAATCCAATCAGGAAAGCAGCGTAAAGATGAAAGGTCTCACCAATAGGACGTGAACTTGCTAAAGTATGCCTTTCAATGGATTTGGACAAAACTGAAAAATGTTGTTGATATCAGATCCTTAGGCCGATTACTGAAGCGTTCGATTTTTCAGTGTGTCAATTCATCACTGTCTACCTGGTTATATGCAACACTTTCTCCTGTGCCTAGTGTGTCTGCTGAGATAGGCAATTGCTGTCACTGGGTATCTGCCTCTCTAGAAGGTCAGCAGATCAGGGGAGGCGATGGTCCCCCACCCCCGCCGCTCACCCCCATCCTTCCTCAGGTATTGGTGATGGCAGATGGAGCCTCCGTGTCTTGTGGGATCTGAAATATTAATAAGCCAAGGCTTTTATCCTTCCAACAGGTTAGCCTTTCCTTTTAGACATTCTGAAAAGTGTCCTGACTGTTAACRCATGACACTGGCTCTCCAGAAAGATCTGCCACCACTTCAGACACCGAACCCCACTTTTCCCAGCCTCCCTCCTCTTCATTTCGTCAGTGTGCTGGTTCACATTTTAAATCACCCCCATTTTCCAGGGACTCTTAATTCCATTTTGAGATGAGAGGTCTTGGGGTGTGTTTTAATAAATATTTGATGGAGATGCTGGACTGGGGGGTGTCATTCTTATTTCTGAAGTTGGAGAGAGATGGGTATCTCAGAGGAGAGCTTAACTCGGAAAGCAGCGGAGCACTAACTCACRGTGCTTGATCCCCTTTTCAGAACACAGCAGAGCGCTTCTGAGTGATGCCACTTACAGGCACAACTGTCTGATCAACAGTCATCTCACTTTTAAGCGGAAAGCCAAATCCACTCTTCTGCACATTCCTGCATGTTTTCTACAAAATCCATATCGTGTGGTGCGCAGTTTAGATTGTTTTAAGGGACTGTAATGGCTTTGGTTTAGCTAGTCCATTCTAGCCAAGCAATGAGTATCAATTTTGTTAATTAAGAATTTCAGACTCTTTAAATTTATAGTACAATTACAATTTACTTCATATTGAAGAGGGTCTTTACCCCGTGGCACCATTAGCAAAATGCGCACTTACGCTGTTTGCTGACAGTTTTAAGGCAGCCGACTTTCCCAGGAAGAGTTTCGGCCTCTGCACTGAAATTTCTCACTTAGGTGTCAACCGCTCTTCAGCAGAATTTAACCGTGAAGACTTTTGACTTAAATCTTTTTTTTTTCCTTTTTGGTTTCTCCCCTAAAGAAAAAGCCAATTCATCAGGTAGGAAAGGACTGCCTTCTGCAGTGCCAGGTCCTGCCAGAGACAAATGACTGTAAAAATTTAAAATCAATCATTAACAGATTAGCTGTTGGTCCAAAGTAAATAGCAATCAGCTTATTAGGCATCAGGCGAGTGAGATAAAGGRAGAGAGGGATTGAAAATGAGGATGCTGTCTGGGGCTCCGCTCAGGCAGAGGAAGCCGGGTCTTTGTTACCGTAATAACAAGTGGGAAGGAAGGCAGCCAGCTGTGTAACCYGGGGTCCTGTGGTTTTCTGTTCTCCTTGGCTTGATTTTCTCTGGTGACATGGAAGCTGGTTTGTTCCCAGCTCTTCCTTTCATTGACTTCTTCAAGACCAGTGAAAGGCTGTTTGTGGCCCAGAGATGTGGCTGGAAGTCACCAGTCCGAGGGCTTACCACTCTGCACTCTTCGTTCAGGGCTCTTTATTGGTTTGGTTGGGGGTGGATTTGAAGGGATGGTTCAGTAGTGATTCCCTCTACATCGTAGGCTACTTTGAGGTTCAAATCAGTTGAGGAGAGCCTGAGGAAACACACTGTCTGTGGTCTCTTCCCTTAGGTGGTTACCAATCTCAAAAAGAAAAACAACAACACTACAAAAATTAAAAAAAAAACAAAAACAAAATGAAACAAACAAAAATACCCAAACCAAACCAAACCAAACCAAACCAAACCAAATAAACCAAAACCCCAAAACCAAACCAAACCAAAACTCCAAAAAACAAAAAAAACCCTAAACCAAAACAAAAACACAAAACAAAAACCCCACTAACTAGATGATGGTGACTTCCTGCAGACACTCCTCAACCAAGCAGTCAAAGCTGATGTCACTAGCAACAAGATAGTATCCCTCAGCACTCCAGAGGGACACAGCATTGTTCTTATGGTTTCTTAAACTAACACAGACACACACAGAGACACACAGACACAGATACATACACAGACACACACAGACACACACACATAGAGACACACGCACACAGACACATGCACACAGACACACACAGACACACACACACACAGATACACACTGAAGAAGACTGAGGAAGACTGCGGAAATGCTGGGATGGGAGGAAAAGAGCAGAAATAGAACATTTTTTCCTGTAAGTATAAAAAAATTCAAAATAAAAGTTAAAAATTAAGAAGAGAAGAGAAAAGAAAAGAAAAGAAAAGGAAAGGAAAAAGAAAGATGCATTGACAGAGAATTGGGCTCTCCAGAAGCCTTGGTGTTGGGACCCAGCCCCTGTCTGGGCTTTGTTCGAATGTATTTTCTTTAAAATRTGTTTCTGTTGCTGTGTGTTGGCTGTTCAACCATTGCTCTCAATAGGAAGAGCAGCCTCTCACCGGGAGTCATGCTTCTCCCACGGGTAGTAAGTGCTCACTGAGGCACAGTCACAGCCTGTAGCGTGCTGGACTCCTGCTCTGAGTGGCTTTGATGCTATAAAGAGGGGTTATAGTGTGCTGCTTATATATGTTATAATCTATAGGCTGCCCATCCAGCTTGGCTCTGTCTCATTCTGTAAGCCCGAGTCTGCACTGTGTTGGATCAAGGGATAACTGACAGTCAAGACAGAAATACAAATTGACAAACCCAGAACATAAGAACATTTTAAGCCTTAGCTATGACCTAGTCCAGTTAGTCAAAACGATTCACGTGGCCAGGCCCAAAGTCAAAGTGTAGGGAGGGGTCCTCCTCTAATCTATCATAGTGTTATATAAACACATTACATATACTGTGCGTACTTATAATTTATTTAGTGTGTGTATCTGTATGTGCATGTGTGCTGTGGTGTGTATGTGGAGGGCAGGGCAGGAGTTGGTTCTGCCCTTYTGCTTTGTTGAGGCTGGCTTTCTGGGGTTTCTGCCRTTGCACCAGATTTTTTGTGAGTTCTGGGGATCAAACTTGGATGGCCAGACTTGTGGGATGAATGCTTTTATCCATTGCACCATCTCCCAGTTCCCTCTTGTTTTTTTGAGACAGGGTTTACATAACCTGGGCTAGCTTCAGAACTTGCTATGTAGTCCAGGCTGGCTTTGAACTTCTAATCCTCTTGCCTCAGCCTCCCAAGTGCTAGAATTACAAGTGTGAGTTGCAYGTCTGGTCAACTGGCTTTGGTTGCCTCCTGCTGGCCTKCTCCTGGGCTCTCTTTCCTATGTAAATWTAGGTAGACTAGCCTGCCAGGATACAATCCACTCTTCTGCTTCGTCAGCAGCCAGCAGTAAGATGCTTACCTGCTGTGTAGAAKTCAATACCACAGCAGGCACTGTCATTGGAATACTGAGCTATTCGCGCAGTATCCGAAAGCCACTCTCTCAGTTTCTGCCTGGGTCTGTGGACATCATCATGGGCAGAGGCTCCAGGAAGAAGGCAGCTTTGCAGAGTCAGCCCTCATCTCTAATCTTTTACAAAGACTGGCTAGCCTTGCCAGGTCCTTTCCACACGAGAGTTTTTTCTCACTGTCTTCGTTAGTGTTCCATTGCTGTGACGAGACACCATGACTACGGCAACTCTTATAAAAAAAGAAAACATTTGATTGGGATCCGTTTACAGTTTCAGAGGTTTAGTCCACAATCATCACGGCAGAGAGCATGACACATGGGCAGACAAGGTGCTGGAGGAGTAGCTCTGTGTCCAGATCCACAGGCAGAAGAGAGAGAGAGAGAGAGAGAGAGAGAGAGAGAGAGAGAGAGAGAGAAGTGGGGGAGAGGAGGTGTTCCCCAGTCTTTCTTAATTAGCTATGGCCACGTATGTACTCATTTTCTCACTTTCTCATAGTCCTCCACATGTAAAAATGGCAAATATTTATGGCACATGGGTAAACTGCATTGGATTTTGGTGAGCCTGGGCAAGAATTTATAGGAAAGAAATCAGTACCTGTTCTTGATAGCAAAGAGAAAATAAGAAAGTATTTCAATAAGGAAAGAAAGAATCAAGAGCCAGGTCTGGCCACAGATCTGCCATTGTAGCATTTGGGAGGCAGATGCAGGGGGCTCAGACGTTCAAGGTCATGACCTTTGGAGTCACCTGAACTTCACAAGCCTTGTCTTAGAACACACCAAATCCAAAACAAACAGCCAAATCTGAGCAGCGCAAAAGAAATCATGCCGATGTGTAACCGGAGTTTCAGGGCATTGAGCATCTGCAAACAGATGAAGTTTAGCTTCCTGTTCTAATGTGCCAATCAACGGCACAAACAGTGGTGAGAAATAGAGAAAGGGGTTTAATCAGTGCCTTTGGGAAGAGGAACAAACCAAGGAGTCAAGAAACCCCAATTTCATCCTAAAAGGCACTGACAAGAGTTTTAGTTTTAAACAAAGGATGAGCTGGGACAGGTGTCAAGTATTATGCATAGCTAGCGGGTGGTGCCCAGATTTAATCTCAGCACTAAGGCAGAGGTAGGTGGATCTCTTGTGAGCTTGAGGCCAGCCCTGTCTGCATAGTGAATTCCAGTCTAGGCAGAATTACATGCTGCGATCCTGTGTCAAGAAGAAAAAAAGTATGCATAATTAATCAGCGCTAGTAAGGTACGCTCCTATCCACCATTGTCTCCGCTCTGGTTCTGCAAGAGGTCTGATAAATTATTAATCTGTTAATTGCTGTCATCACCTGAGAGGACCAATCTGGTTCTGACAAGATGATGTCCTCCAGGGCGAAGCCTCTCCAGCATAGGTAATTGTTTCCATCTTGGGATGATCTGCCCTGGGAGGATTTGTTTCTCCTGAAATGTGGAGTGACTGCAGGTTAGGACAGTGACTTATTTTTGTGCCTTTAGCTCTGCAAGGGGATGGGATGAGTTAGGTAGACAGACTCTCTAGTGAGTACCGCACCTGCGCAGAGAGAATTGGGCGGTTCACCCAGAGCAAAGCAGACAGACACAGAGAGGAGGCAGAGGTGCCAGACCTTTGTCTTGCTTTCAGTTTGCCTGTGATCCCGAGTGAAGACTCCACGTTTCTTAGGAAAAGCAGCTTCCCAGTGCCTGTTACGAAGGTGCATGCGAGTATTTCTAAAGACACAGTGACTTTATATAGGAAAGAAAATTGCTTCATTTTGAGGGGCAAAAGGACACTATTACATAAAGAAATACTTATGTAATTATTATCTTATCTGATAATTATATTATCTTATCTGTAATTACCAACTTATCTGGGTTGATACCTCAGATGATAGATTCATACCAACTATACCAAACTGTCATTTCAATGAAATACTAGTTCCTATTTCCCAATGTTCTCGATTGCTTAGTGAGAATTTGCGTCATCCTCTTTAGATTGCATAGAGGTGAGAAATCGTGGTTCTGGGGGTTCTTAACCTTTGCCCAGTGTTCTGGCCATTGCAGGACAGAGCCAAGACTAACGTGCTCTAGGTGTGAAGGCCAGAGCTCTCCCACCATCCCACTAACAATCTGTATGTGTTGAGGATGGATCCTGCCCTCCTCATCCCGCAGTTTTCATAAAAGATTGCTTTGGAGAGGACTTGAACTATCGGGCCTGAAGTTGGAAAGTAGGTAGATCCCGGTGTCGGCAGCCCGCCATTGTAACTGATGACATAATTACTTCTCAAAACAGAAACACCAATCAGGAAGTGGATGATAAACAGAGGCGCTTAAGCATTTGCAAGGATGAATGAAGTGGCCACCCATGTATCTCACACTTCCTGGCACCATGCTAAATGTGTGAATCTGGTCTCCTGGACGGATGGCCGTAGGTGTTTTGTCACTTGCAGGTGCTCTGTCCTGGGGTGTGATTTCTCTTTTCTCCCACCACTTTCCTTCACTCAGCTCAGCATCCGGCTAGACTGTGAAAGCCAAGGCTCTTTAAACACAGTCCCTCCTTTTAGTTTCCTGGACTTGACACGCTTCTGAGATGTTCTCATCTCCGCTGGGAAGCTGTTCTGCTCTTGCACTGGACCCGGGCTGCCCCTGTCTCTGGTTCCTTCCCTATGGGCAGTGCCACGTGCTGCCTTTACCCTGTTCTCCTGGGAACTGAAACCTTCCAAGAAGGCTCATTGGACCCTCCTTCTGCCGGGCGCTCAGCACCCCTTGGCAAGGTATGCATCTTACCTAGTCCGCTGGCCAGAAGCCTTTGATGGATCTCTGTATCCGCCACAGCCTCACCTCACTTCGCACGTTTAATATGGTGCCAGGAAGAGTGGGCTACACACCCAGGACCCAGGAATACAGAGAGCGGCGGCCACAGAGTAAGAAGACTGTGTGTTTTAGTTGAGAAGAAAGAACACCCGCAGGTGAACGTGGAATTAAAGAAAGCATAAAAAAAAAAAAAAAAAAAAAAAAAAAAGCAAGGAAAGAAACGTCAGGATGCTGAGGTGAAACCCAGCATGAACAAAAGTCCTCCGGGCTTTTGCAAAGGACTTTCGTGTCACATGGCAACCAGAGTGTGACACGCTGCATGTCTGAGGAAGGCTTTTGAAATTTATGCTCTCATTCAGAAGCATAAGAATAAATATAAAACTTCTTTTCTTTTAGTGATAGTAAGATTAAATTTAATAAATCAATATTCCATTTTCAATATCTTCAATATCTGTATTCAATGGTGTGGCATTTAAAACTACAGAACTAATTGACTAATTAATTAGTAAATTAATTATTGTCAGGCAAGCTCTCTACCATTGAACTACAATCTCATCCATCCTTGGGTTATCGAGGCAGCCTTGTTCTGTAGCCCAAGCTGGTCTGAGTGCTGCGGTTGGGTTTGCAGTCACCACGCCTGCCTGGCAGACTCTTTCTACCTTGTTGCTCTTCGGTGAGTGGCTGCCTCCTGATGAGAGCTGCTCCCACATACTCTTTATCTTTACTCCCTTGTCCTGGCTGGATAGTGAGGTGGACTTTTCATCTGTGTAGTTTGCACCTATCAGGGCCAGCTGTTGTCCTTGGCCATTAATGGAGACATTCTAGAATTGAAGGGAAATCAGGGACTTGTATAGGAACCTATGTGGCAAGCCTCACTGACAGAATAGAAAAGATGGAAAAGAGACTCTCAGGCAAAGGTATGGATACCTTGGTCAAAGCAAGGGTTAAATCTAAAAAAAACCTCCAGGCATAAAACACTCAGGAATTTGGAACCATGAAAAGACCAAATCTATGACAATTGGAAAGAGGAACCCATGTCAAAGGCATAGAAATATTTTCAACAAAACCTTAGAAGTAAAATTTCCTAACCTAAC
>BDUI01022290.1:10235-23755 GCA_002335545.1 Apodemus speciosus
CCCATTGGCTGGCATCCTGAACTAAATAAAATAAGACAAAGATGAAAGCCAGATGACCTGACACTGTGCTTTCTCTACCCATGTCCTTTATATGCCATGTGAGGTGTAAATAAGTGRCCTCACATTTCTGCCATCCCGAGGCTGCCTCCCACCCTACGTCCTTACCGTGATGGCCTATGTGTCTCAAACCTTTCTCCTGTAAATGGCTTTTGTCAGGCATTTGTTCACAGCAACAAAAAAGTAATAGTTATATATGTGGAGGCATAGTATTGAATATAGATGAGCTGTGTCTTTCTTAGKGTAACCCTAAAAGTTATGCAAAATGTACTACCCACACTTTTAACCTGCCTTTTCTAAACTCTAACTTGCTGGCAAGAAATCTTTTTTGGTAAGTGGTCCCCTTTTCTCTCTTTTAAAAAATATCAGCCATATTCTATATTAATTGTGAAAATAAATTATTTATTGATATGTTTATATGAATTTTGCTATCCCAAAGTGAATATCAAAATATTAAGAAAGAAAAGACTAAGTTCAGGAAAGAAATACTGTACCAAAAAGCATACAGAAATTTCTGTGATATCTTAAAAAAGAACTCAGTAAATATAGTGTTGATTCTAGTTCACAATTACCTGTAACAAAATGACCTGTAAATAATCTGCCAGTGACAATTGTACAATTGATCTCTTCTCTTGTTAAGGCTCCAAAGGCCAAAAGCTTTTTGTTTTTATTTTTCTATTTCTTTGTTTTTTTTAGGATTCCACTTCAAAGCCTATAACACAAATTGCAAGCAAGAGGTCAGTCATCCAGACAGACAGACAGATGTGCCCTGGCAAGCGGACATCCTGATCTCTATTAAATTTCACTGAACCATGCCTCTATTCTGCAAAGTAGAGAACACAGAAATATTAATAGAAGAAACAACCACCAAATTTTGATCATAAAAACATTGCAATGAGTTAACTTAAATTGATAATTAAGTACCATGCCTCCCTATCAAATGTCCATAATTCACATATCATATGTTATAGTATGTGAACACAACTGGGTTTTTTGCTTGCCCTTCAGAAAAAGGAAAAAAATGACCTTGGTATTGGTCAGAAAACAATGTTATCAGTGAGGAAACAAACTCAAAGGCATTCTAAAATTAGACATTTGCAATCATTTAAGAGGCACCAAAGGTCCTCACCTGTTCTTATCCTAAGTGTGATTGCTTTATATTTCATTGATCTTGATTTTCACTAAAAGACATTGATTGCTTTCAATGTTGCACTTGGGATGTTATGCTTTGGGGAGGAAAATTAAGGTTTGTGATTCATTATCAGAAGCAAGGTTATTTGTATTTTTGCAAAACATCCTCATTTGAACTATGYATTTATGAATTTTAAAGTTAACTATGGTAAAACGCCCCATATAACAGTTTATCACAACACAGATAATTGAAATTTTAAAACACCTTTTAATCTCCGGAAATGGAAATTTCTGTTTTCTTTAACAATTTAGTTTTTTTCATGTTTTGCTGGAAGCTGTCTTTTAAGAGGCCATGTGATATTTTGCTGGAAACAAACACTTGAGAGGGCACATGTGCATGATATTTTAAAAGAATATAAATAGAACCCCCAGACAGTGAGAGCASACTCTTTCATTGCTAAGCTGTGTAATACTTCTCTTTTCTTCACTTCATAGAATAAAATTCACCAAAGAACTTCTTTCCAGCTGATTCTGAACACTTCAGTTGCTATTGACTAGTGTTTGGTGTTTGCTATTGAACAGGACTGCTACTATCCTGACAACAGAGTGGAATTTNGGTGACACCGAGGCAGTCCCACTGTGATGCTTAGGCTTATCTGTGTTTTCCAGTTTTTATCTATTTTCTCATCATTTTCATGTGGATATTTCACCTAACTGCAGTAAATAATTTGGTGCATTATTACTTAATCTGACAGTAAACGCTTAGTTAATATAGGAAATTCCCAAACTGTCTTCCAAAGTGTCTGTCAAATATTTTGACTGAGAGTTGCCTGCCTTGTTACTGGACCAACCAGTTATTCATATGGGAAGAATCAAATCTGAATTCTTATTGACATTACACACARTTAAATGCAACCAGATTCCAGATCCAAATGTGAATGACACGAGAAGAAAACAGAACACTATCTTTGATCCCCTGAAGTATTTGACATCTTTATTTCTAAATAACATCGTTTGGGTATGTAAACTTCCCGATCCTTGTCTCAACATCTGGGATTACATACCATCACACTCAGTTCAGAAGAATCATAAATGAGAACACAGAAAATAAGAAGAATAAATACAATTACTAACAAGATTTCATTAGAATCAATGACTTCACTGAAAGGTCTTAAGAAAATGAAGCATCATACTTCAGCGTAGTAAGAGAAGCACTTTCAATGCGTGTTATCTGACAAATCGGAATATATAATGCGCTTCTATAAAGTAGAAAGATTGATCTAACACTTCTGGAAGCAAMCTAAAAAGCCAAGTCAACATATATAAATGCATCTCAACTAAGCCATCAAATGTAAGCTCAAAATGAAAGACTTCTGTATACATGGAGCAGTTAAAATGTTTTAAATTATTAATATTAAGTTTTGGTAAAGAAGTACAATTAAACTGTCACCCACTGCAGACAGACATAAGCCTAACTCCAAAAATGTTGGAACATCTCTGACAGTTCCTGATGATGCTGAAAAGTGAACTCTAGATCTAAGCATTCCACACTAAGCATAACTCACAATGAGTTACAGTACCTTCACTAAAACACATGCACTTACATATTTTCATGGTAATACTAATAATATCTAAAGTCTACAAGGAAATGCATAGAACTAAGTGGCAGTATGTTTACACAATGGAAACTACATGATGACAGAAATAACCACTGCCATATGCAACGATCCAACAACATCAGAGATAAAATTTCATACATTGTGACCCCACTTACATAAAGTATAAACACCTGCTAAACCAATCTAAATGGAAATCAAATAACATTTCTATTTTAGGGTAAAAAGAGAGGATCCAGCTGGGCGGTGGTGGCGCACGCCTGTAATCCCAGCACTCTGGGAGGCAGAGGCAAGCGGATTTCTGAGTTCGAGACCAGCCTGGTCTACAAAGTGAGTTCCAGGACAGCCAGGGCTACACAGAGAAACCCTGTCTTGGGGGGGGGGGGGCCAAAGAGAGAGGATCCTAGGTAATGATTCTTAACTAAAGGATTATATAACTTGTTTATTTTGCASACATTCATTTATTCTCACAAGTATGATGTAATGATCTCATAGCTCTCTGAATTATACTTAAAAGTTTAAAAAGTTTATAGTTAAAAATCCAAAAATTTATTACAATGTTAGAGACTTAGGAGTAGTAAAAATACTTAGTATAATACTGTAAAGATGCTAAGGCCACTGAGATGTATACTTTTAAATGGTTAAGTCTGGTAAATTTACCTTGCCTTTAAAAAGTTACCCCAAATGTCAGACTCAAAAAAAAAAAAGAAAGAAAAAGAAAGAAACTATATTGATCGGTATACTCGTGACTACAATTCTCAGTTATCATGCTGAACTTACCAGCTGCCGTGTCACCGTCTAACAAATTGTCATCTTCAGAAGTCTGAAAGTCCATGATAGCACCTGCCCCATCTAGGAGCTCCTCATCGCTACTCGCACTTGCTATGCTGTTGTAGCTGTTTCTATAGTAGCCTCTATGGAATAGCTGCTCAGACTCCATTGAGCTGTCTGGTTATCTGGAAAAAAGGGGAAAATGGCTTCAACATTTTCCCAACATAGAACAAAAATCATGTATTCTAACATCACAAAATGAAAGCTATTATCTTTGTATTAAAAAATCCTAAGTCCATCCACTGTAACAACAGCTACCTCTATGATGCTAACAGTTAAGGGATGGTTTAATTCTTTTTTTCTCACTATGCAGATGTAAAAAAGGAAAAGAAACTCATTAAAGCAGTGCTGTAAAACAATCCCCAAGATGCGCGAAGTTAAAGTGGCTCACGTGCAGAGATGCCTGTACAGTGTGCAGCTCACTGCCCCGGATGTGGAAGAACTGAGGTAGGCAGTCACTTGCATATGCAGACTAGACAAGGGTTTTGCAAGCAAGAGGCTCACAGGGATGGCAACAAATGGCTGAAATACCAAGTCCTCTGTGGATTTCACCTCAGGCAAGCACTACCTAATTTTTAAAATTATTATTATAACTTTTAAAAAGTTACAATTAACTTAAAATATTCAAGTATTTGGAGCCTAGGGTCAAACATTAACCAGGGAAATTAGAAATCATTAAAAACTTTTTTATTTTTCCAAAGTAGGTAAAAACCAAATCATGTTCTCATTGTTTTGACTCTTTGTATAACAAAAATACCACTCCTTTTTTTATTTAATATATCTACTCCCATGCWTACCATCAAAATGAGAAGTTAATATAAATATGCTGACATTGGCAATAGACCTTTAAGTACCAGTGAGGGACTGGACCAACTACAGATGTAGTCAAACCAGTAAGGCTGGTTTGAAATCACAGAAAGTACACACAGACCATGGAAAAAAGGTCTCGACTCCATCCCAACACACAAGATGGCCTTGACACAATCTCACCCACTTGGTGCTTTTCTTTCTGCACACAAACCACAGGAGTGCTTAACAACAAAAGCATTCAGAAACCACCGTTTTTTTATATTAAAAAAAAAAAATACTAAATAATAGCTATCTTTTTAAAACTCATTTATAATTCCCTTAAAGATTACTTCATGTAAGGTGACAGTCTGAGAGCAGTTGGAAAGCCCGTCTCTTTTCAGCACTTAGCACAATGACCCGAACAGAATATAGGCAATAAATACCCAGCTTCTCATTCAGCTGAGATCAAAGAGAAATGCATTTAGTTTTCAACACAAGCACACCCCTCAGCAACAGTAGTAAGCTAGTCTTGAAATCTGCAACTTTGTTTTATTATTTCTTCTGCCAAAACAACCGATAATAATATTCTAAGAGTGTTAATATATGACTTACAGCAAGTTCACAGAGTATATGGTAGCTTACAAGGGTATTTCCTGAAGTTATGAAGGTAGGACTCAGAGAGAACGCCTAGTGCACTATTAGAAATTTCTAATGTCTCCGCATAAGCACCTTGTCTGCCCCTAATTTCATCTTTGTACTGCAGTCAGTCCTTAAAAAGTCTGATTAGTAATCTCTCCCTGTTGTGTATATTAAAATATTTCACTTTTTTTTCCACAGTTCTTAGGAGACAAACTTCTTTGGCTGGCAGTCCCTGTCGAGTTCCCAGTTTCATTTTGTAATGTGTACTTCTTTGAGACTCTAGACCGCTGATTTTTCCAACTCTCCATCCATTCAAGAGCCTTCCTGCCTCCTGGCCCAAGGCCTTCAGTATACCTTCTACCTGGAACATTCCCTCTCTTCTTCACCTAACTTTGCTACTCATTCTTCAGATCTCACATGAACTATCTATTAATTAACTAGTCAAATGGCGCATTCTTGTAGCCTCAGCTATTCAAAAACCTTAAACAGAATTATCTGGAGTTCAAAGCCAATCAGGAACTTATACCATCTCAAAACATCAGCAACTAACAAACAAAAAGTACTCCTTTAGTTAWTAAATACATCTCTCTAGCACYACAGTACACTTTACAAAAGCGCATGCATTAAATATGAGCCAATAATATGATTTGAGAGCTAATCTCTGTACTGAAGATAGAAATTTGAGACACAAAAAAGTTTAAATAATAAACATCACGCAGGTAGTTTGTTTTAAAAGAAAAAATATAGGCTACCATAGAACTTGAGTCAAATTTTGCCTATATCAAATTTCCTAATAGATCTTAAAGCTCCCTCCGTATAGCACTGACCACAGCTGTATGTGATTTTATTAATTTGCTAATCTTCTGAYCCAGAATGTATGCTGTGTCCTAGTACTGTTTAAGTTTTGTTTTTCATTACATAGTCAATGGTCAGCAAAGTATGTGACATATGTATTCAATTTGAGGTTTGTTGTTTGTTGGTGTTAAATGRTCTCATTCTATAACCCGGAATGGTCTACTACATAATAAAAATAATTTTGATAAAGTTCAATTCATCAATTTTTCCTCTATGGATATCACTTTTGTTGTCAAAACACATAAATACTTTGCTAGACCTATTTCCCAAAGACCCTGTAAGCTAGTAACTTAGAGGACTTTTATAGATCTCAATAAAGTTTTGTTTGTCCTATAAAAGTGTCTAGGCAGAATTGAAGCTAATGGCTGAGCCCCAAGGTATGTCAGTCAATTGTATGTATGACTAGTAAGTTAAACAGAGAAAAAGTAGGTCACAATCTGGTGAAAGAAATGGAAACCCTCCACGTCAGCAAGCAGGAGGAGGAGCACGAGTCTCCAGAGCAATGAGGGCAGAGAAGGGAAAGCAGACCTCTAGCCATCGAAAGGCAAGACACATTTCCATGTCAACACTGTTCTTACTAGGAAGGCATGGAAGACCTTTCTATGACTTATTGGACAGGGAAGTCCCAGAGGCTCCTGCCACTGGCCCTGGTTTCCTACTGTAACAACAAGATCCCACTGCTGAAGACAGCATACACTTTGGCTGCAGAAAACAGAAAAATTACTCTCAACCTGACCAGTAAACTTCCTCCCTGATTTTAAAGTGCTGGAAGGTACTAAGGAAGTTACTAAGGCAGAGAAGACATCAATGATCTTACCCAGCACTGGACACTGCATGGGTGGAGAAGACATCAATGATGTTACCCAGCACTGCACGACGCAAAACCAGCTTAATAGGCAAAATGTGCTCACTCGGACACTGTTTCTCTGCATAGTCCTGGCTGTCCTGGTACTTACTCTGTAGAGCAGGTTGGTCTCAAACTCAGAAATCTGCCTGTGTTTAATGCCAGCACTCAGGAAGCAGAAGCAGACAAATSTCTGTGAATTTGAGACAAGCCTGCTCTATATAGTAAGTTCCAGGCCAGCTAGTGCTACATATCTTCTCTAAAAAAATAAATTAGAGTTATTTATCTTCTTTCAAATACAGTGACTTTCAGCAGGCACAGACATTCTGAGCATTTTAAAGGATGCATTATAAAAATTGATTTCTATCAGAAATAAGTAAAATTCTAAGTATTCTCTCATTTTGATAAAAATAGAAAGGCAAACATTTTATTCTTGCATAAGCCATGTTTCAGTACATTATTAAAGTCCACAAACTTCCAAGAGCAATGTAAATCATCACAGTAAAAAACACCATAAGGGGCTGGAGAGATGGCTCACCAGTTAATACTGGCTGCTCTTCCAGAAGTCCTGAGTTCAATTCCCAGCACTCACATGGCGGCTCACAATTAACTGTCTTGACACCCTCTTCTGGTGTGCAGACATACATGCAAACCATCTATATACATAAGATACATAATTTTTTATAAAGTTAAAAGTTTAAAAAGCACACAGACACAGTAGGATTTGTTCTAAAGGTTGGGGACAAAAGAGCAAGAACAATGGGGCAGGGTGCTNGTCTTCAGGGAAATGTAAATAAAATGCCTCTCAGACTCCATCTTAGACCAGTAAGAATGGTAAAACAAACAACAGGAACCTTCCATTGCTGGTGGTTGTGTAAACTTGTCTGACCACTTTGGAAAACAATTTGACTCTTTCTCAGAAAACTTGGAATAGTTCTACCTTAAATCCTAGCTATACAACTTTTGAGCATACACCCAAAAGATGCCCCACTATGCCACAGGGATACTTCCTCAACTATGTTCATAGAAGCTTTAATTATAATACCCAGAAACTTTAAACAACCCACAAGTTCCTAAATTGAAGAATGGATAAGGGAAATGTGGTTCATTTACATAAAGTAATACTACTCACTTATTAAAAACAAGGACATCATGGATTTTGCAGACAAATGGACAAAACTAGAAAAATATCATGCTGAGTGAGGTAACCAAGAACTCAAAGGACATGCATAGTATGTACACACTTATAAGCAGATATTAGCCAAAAAAAAAAAAAAATGAAAGATACCAGTGCTCTACTACACAGATGCAAAGAAGCTAAGCAAGGAGTAAGGATGCTTGAATTTCACTTAGGAAAGGGTATAAAATAGTTGTAGGAGGCAGATGGAGGGAGGAAACTGGGTGTGAGAGGGAATGGGGGGGGGGTCAGGATCAGCTGTGGGGATAGACAGAGAAGGTGTCCAGATGGCCAGAAGAAAGAATGAAAATCTTCAGCTGCCAAGGGGACATCTTGAGGATGTGTCAGAGACCTGGAATAGGGGAGGCTTCCAAGAATCAATAGGGATGAACTTAGCTGAGACTCACAGCAGTGGGGATATGTAACCAAAAGAGTCCACCTCTTCTTGTCAGGTGTTGCTCCAGGAACATCAATGTAACAACAGAGACACCAACCCACCCGCAAAATTTCAACCCAAAATTTATCCTGCCTACAAGGAAGCTTTCAATTCTGTAAGCACAGAAAAAACAACAAACAAGAGGGAACCTTATCAAAGCCCCTAGACTGTATGTACTTGGCCTGAACTGGCTTCTCTGTAACCTGGAGTCTGCATTTTAACTTAGGTTTCACCTTCAAAACTTCATGAAATGTCCTTGTAGGGAATCTGGCTTTACCAATCATTGTTTACTTAAGTAGATTTCTGGGTCTTTGTTAGGTTTCTCCATAACCCTATAAATTTTGTATTTCTTGTGTCTGTAAAGCCAGATAATGCAAATCAACTGACAACTTTTTCTGCAAGATAAAGATACAGCTTTTTCCCCCTCTGTGCTGAAGCTGCCTCTGTGCATCTTGAAAATATTTTCTAGATTCTCCCTTGGGCATTGTCAGCTCAAGCTCTTTTATTTTTTTCAAACGAATGGCATTTTTCATTGTTACAAGCTAAAGCCTTTGATGGACAGGGACTTATTCTCTGGTTGCCTATGTTATCCTCTAGGCTCAGGGCCTGAGGTTTCTCTTTAATATTTATTGATTAATGTTACTTTCTATGCATTCACCCATCTCTAATTTTAAACACATTTCCACTCCTTTTCTCTTTGTTTATCTGCTCTCTGTCACTGTAGATCTCATTGGAACACTGAAGAGTAACTGTGACACTGCCTTGATATGATACAATCTTTAAGTTTGTTTTACCCATACTACTTAATCTGTTGACTTTTCGATTCTGCCACATATAAGTTTCTAACACACAGACAAAAAGCAAGTGAAACATTAGCCAGAATGTGTCATGAGTGTATTGTAGCCAGATTTACGAGACCCTCATGGCCTTCTGAAGCCTCACAAGCCAAAGTATCACTGTGCATATCTTTCAGAATTCTKATTTTCCTCATTCTCTCCAGAATGGCCCATTAAACTCTGCTTACAACATGTTAGTGCTTTTGTATCCCACTGCTGTAAACTCTCCTGCATTCCTCCCACAGTACAATTCCAAAGTTCTTTAAAACATGTTTCTAAAATCAGAGCAATGGACACTCTTCTCTACTGGTTAGTTTCCTTAATGCATGGCAGAAGCAATTTATGGACATAAGAATTTATTCTTACTCAATTTGTAGGAAAAATCAATCATGGTGAGTGTTGGGACAAGCAAAAGAAAATTTATTCTCAGTACTACCATTTTGTTTTCAGACTCAATTTCATCATAGGAAGAAACTACATTCAAGGTTTCAGGCACCAGTGGAGTTGTAGGCTTCCCAAGAGCTGAATAGCATCTGTTGTAAAGAAATAGTTGTCCAACTTCAGAGATCTCAGGAACAACTTGTAAGAAGGCAGTTGTCTCAGACATCTCAAAGATTAACTTCTCCATCTTGCTAGCAGGGTCAAACTAAGTTCATGTTCCCAGGCCCCGCATCCAACTCGGATCCTGATTGATGGAAACTCTCTTCCTTAGCTCCTTATGTCAAAATATAATTGGAAAACACTACAGCTCACTTTATTCTTTTTTCTTTATGCTTTCATCCTTTAATAGGCTGTACAATGATGTCACTTCAGTGTCATAGTTCAACTCCGGAGTCTGTTCTTTAGTTCTGACARATCAATATTAGCTTGATCACAATAATTTTTTGTCATCTGCATTGCTGTGGTGTTTGAGTTCTGTTGGATTTACGGTGAATTTAAGCAGATCCCACAACAATGAGGAATGTTTGATGGCAACAGTGGCTCTAGTTGTGAATTGAATTATGAGGTAGCTGATCACATTGTCCACAATCAGGAATGATAACGCAATAAGTGACAGTTTTCACACTACTTCTATCTACCCTTCTTATTTCCTGGGATAATAGCCCATGGGGTAATGCTGCTCACACCCTTCTCATTTAAAGCTGTTTGGAAACTCACTCAAAGACATGATAAGGGATTTCTTACATGATTAGAGGTTTAGTTCACTTGATTTTAAAGATTGGTCTAAATTTATTCTTGAAGATGACCTCTTCAGTCATTATTACTATGGAGTTACTTTTGCTTTGAAGATAATGGATATCTTTTCCCACTTTTTCCAGGTTCTTTGAAGGCACCTGCTGTTCGAGCAGGGTGTTAGAGGTGACATGAAAGTAAAAGAAAGAGACCCACTACTCCAGCAACAAAATTGCCCCTTTTATTGGAATAATTGAGGGACCACAATGTCTCCCTAGAAGCAGAGACTATGCATCTAGCATGGTGGGTATAGAGGTTAGCAATCTAAAGGGTCAGAAAAATGGAACTTTGTGAGAATAAGATTCATGTGTATATCAGTTCTCTTGCAGTCAGTTGAAAAGTGGTAGATACCTGMATGGATTGGTTATGTTGATCTTTAGAAGCTTCCTGGATTCCAATAACCCACAAGTCCATTTCCTGTCTGGAGTTTCTCAGCCTATCTGAGGCTTATAAGGAACTAGCTCTTCACTTGGCAGGAATAATCAGCTATTACTAAAACCCTGCCTACTATCTGTTTTAGTCTATGGTGGACTGATTTGTTTTGTAGACTCCATGTGCCATTGTCACTATAAGGCAGTCAGTCAGTCATCCTTTCTGCTATATGCATGATTGAAAATGAACCCATGATCAGTATTATTTAAAGAGAAAGTAATTCTTACAAGTTGTATAATCTTCATTATGKGTCTTCACAGGAAGACYGAAGAAAACACTAATACTGCAGAAAAATGGCTGTTTTATCAGATATTCACGTATGTTTCATAAGGTGAATCAGAGTTACCCCTGAATAAAATTCAGATTTCTGCTGGTCTTGCAAGGTATTTTTTTCCTCTCACTTTATAGTACACAAAATTTAATAATTCTTTCAAACAGAACTTTCTCTAGGGGAGAGCCAGAAGTGTGATTCCTTAAGAATAAATACCCTCCACCAACCTTGTCATTAGATGTCACTTCTCTTCGAAATGGCAAGAGTTAAAGGGAAGTTCATGCTTTTCTTGGCTGCACAATGAAAATGCAACCGACTGAGGCAAACAAGCACTTTAAATAGGAACTGCAGATGTGTGAACCATTTGGAGAAGTAACTTGTCCTACGTTAAGGGAGATTTATGAAAGTCTTTTGAACTAGCCTGGAACAATTCTGAAAGTTTATAGCACATTTAGCTTTTACCATGTAGTTGTATATTTCCCTGAGTGGTTTTCACCTTTTGCCTTTCTTGAGGAAATTTAGTTCCTATGAAAGTGCCAGAAAACTAACTGTTCCTGAAAATGAAATTCTACTCCAATCACAAGCAGAAACATAAAATAACTCTNAAAAAAACTTAAACGTTTTTAAACTTGAGCGAACTGTGAATCCAAGATTAATTCTGTGCTGTGCTGGTACCTAGCTCTAATTCTACTTATGGGTCCTTCGGGAGGAAATAGGATTTTAACGGGCTGGACACCAGCTAGGTAGGAACCTCGGTGGGAACGCCCGAGCCCGGCCCCGCGGTCCTCCGTCAAGGCGTGCACCCGACAGCCGGCGACTCACCGTGCAGCTCAGAGGCATAGCAAGCTCGGCGGCGGGTGGCTGCGCCGCCTGTGGACCCCGCATCTGCTTGAGATCGCGCGCCAGCCGCCCCGGGGGCTTCACCCGSACACGGCTGCCGGGTGGCCACCCCGGCGGACTTCACTGCTACCCGGCTCTCAGGAGAGGTTACGTAAATGCGGCCAGGTGGGCCGGGCGGTGGCTGGTCTCCGGGTGAAGTGCGATCCTCCGGCTCCAGCGGGCCCTCCAGTCAGTCAAGCCGCCTCTGCCCCGACGTGAGTGTCCAGGCTCACTGCGCTCTCAAAGGACTACAGCSGCAAGCCGCGCTCCTCCTCGGGAGGAAAGGACCGCGGTTCTCACGCCTCCGCCCACTGCAGCCTCATCCTCCAGACGGACGSCCGCCCCGAGCGCACCCGCGACGAGCTGGCGAGCCCGCAGCTCCGCGATCCCGACCCGACCAGCCCTGACCCGCTGAACTGGAAGAGAAGCTGCAGGAGTCGGAGCCCGACAGGTGCGTCTCACGCACGTGACGTCACCGCGTTGACGCGAACGGCCGCTCGGCGTCCGACCGGCCCAGCACTTCCTCCCGCGGCCGCCCTGGGMGGCACATCTGCGCCTTATTGGTCGGAATGGAACGGTGGGCGTGGCCGGGAGGAGACTCCTAGGGCGAGCCGCGAAGGCTGCACTGGCCCGCCGAGGTGCGTTTGTTCTCTTGTCYCTCACGTCTTCCCCCAGCGGAGAATCGGCTTTCGGAAGCGTGCGGTCGCCGGCATTAAGGCAAAGCCTGGCTTCCTCTCAGCCCTACCCGGACCATGAGAAGCCGAAGCAGGCTGTGGAGCGAGCCGGTGACCCCCGGATTCCACAGCTGCGTCTTATGCTGCAGGGCCTGCAATGGTGTGCAGAGTGTGCTACGGTGTCACCCAGCCTTATGCGCCGTCGCAGGTTATGCGCTTAACAAAAAATAACAAAGAGAAAATCCTGATGATCCAAATTTAGACACCACACATTTCCAAAAAAAAAAAAAACCTGAGGGTTCCACGTGGTCTTACGTATTGGGTTCCTGTCGTGTGTCACAATAGATAGAAAGCCTGTACACAATACAAAGAGCTGTATTGTGACTCAGCAGGGAGGTGCATAAATGAATGCTTGCCCAAGAGCCTGGTGAACAGGTAGGTGCAGTGTTTGTAACTGAAAAAGACCTGTGGGACCAGAATGGCAGTCGCCACTGGGTGGCAGAAATAAGACAAGTCTCTGTTGAGTGTCTCATSTATATTTATATATTACCTAATAAATACTAATGTCCTCATATATTTACTGTCTTACATATATTAAGTGTGACTTGGGCTCTCTGCTGACATGTAGCCCGATTCTTTYGCAGAGGGAGCGTCTAGATTTTTATTAAGCAGTAGTCAAAACCAATCGATCTGTTTTCTATAAACATGACAGATCCCTTCTGTACTGTTATCGTTCTTTTGTGGAAGATTACTCTTGTAAGTAGACAAGAAAACAATCTACTTGTACATTTGGGTTTTTTGTAATACATATACACTGATT